>JAKSZP010001512.1:0-147613 GCA_022478985.1 Massospora cicadina | reverse complement strand
AACTCCAAATCTGTATTCTTCTTCCTTCCCTTCAGGGAGAAGTCAGAGTTATTATTGAAGGTTTGTTGGTAAAATAAATCGTTGGGGTGAGTCCTGGCCCTAACACAATGGGACTCATTTTTTTATCAGAAATTTATAAATTTAAATTAGTGGAGGTAGAGCATCCAATCTCTACTCCACTGAGACTTTTCCTTGTTCAGTCAGGGCAGGTGGTACTGCATAGGCATGCAAGTTGCCAGAGAATTTAGTCGCATAATGACTTCTGTCTGTAAGAGAAGCAGGCATTAGTATTTGGATTACATCTGCGGCACCCCCAAAAACCCATGTTGGAAATTAACCAAGGGATTTTAATTTGATTGAGGATGAGCTGAGTGACCATAGAGAGAGAGCGGAAAGGGGCCGCCAAAGAGTTGTGTGCCTGCATATTAGCCAACAGATTATAGCCAAATTATTGTTGATTACTTCCTAAAGAGAATTTAGTGACAGTCACAGGGGATTTTTGTTTCACGTTAGGAGAACTAAAAGTGACAGATAAATGGCTTAAATAGTTGATGATTTGCAATATCGCCACATCTTCTTGCAGAACGCAGACCATAAAATTTCTATAGCTCCCGATATGGCTCAACAGCCATAGACATTGCAATGCCCACATCCTCTTTGGTCAAAGTATATGATTTTTAATAAAATGCGGGCCTCAGTTGTGAAATACTCTGTGAACTCCACCATAGACTCGTTCCATTGAAATTGTATTGTAAAAAGTTGGACTTGCGTTGCTCCATCTTTGCCACACCCCAAACAGAAGGAGCACAATTTCCTTTACCTCCTGATATGTTGCAGTGCTGTCTTTAAGGTAACATATAGCTTGGTAAGCACTATCTACGTTCAAAACAAACAACAACTGTTTAGCTTTACGTTAATCTGAAACGCTCTCTACTGCATGTCAAAACTGCTTACAGAATACATTTATGCTTCTGTCGCGGTTAAACGGATGCAGCTTGACAATGCAGACCTCTTTCTCTATAGCAACTCTATTCAGTTTATGATCTGCACAGTGTAGCCACTCGGTAGTGCAATACAAGTGCTCAGAAAGTTGGCTGGCTTGGCCACCACCCAGGTGCAGTTGGTGGAAGGCTTTGTCAAGCTGCATCCGTTTAACCGCGACAGAAGCATAAATGTATTCTGTAAGCAGTTTATACAGATTTAGCTTTAGTTCCGCATATTGAGATAACTTAATAAATTGGGGTAATATCCCCTCAAGTTGGGCCAGTTGCGCCATTGCTTGGAAAATATAGGACTTTTTAACATTTTTATTAATGGGCCCATGTAGTGAGCACCATTGTTATAAAATCAGTGATATAGTTAATAACTATTGTAAGGGTGACACAGGGTCAAGCCCACTGAGCAACGGACGGATGATATAGATTTTGTTAGTTCCCAAATTACTTGGTAAATGTAATAAAGCCATTAAGCAACTACTTTGGCGACAATACTTTCTTTAATATATTATAAATAATGAGCAGCATTTACTGCTAACTCTTCTTTTACTAAGTATCCACTTTATTTCTATTAATCAACTGGCACCCTTCCTTTTATTTAAGTCTTGCTCATATCTTCATTGTTTCCAGTTGGTTTTGACCCTTCAGCTTAATTACTCCCTAATCACTGTTTTTAGGGGTTTCACCTCATCATTGAAGCTCTGGATGAGTTCCTCTTATTCACCAAGGTTGACTCACTTGGCATCAACTAATTTTTGGATCAATTAATAAAATTTTTTAGACCTAATCTTTATGGATAACTAATGATCTGCTAGTAATTACTTAGGCTTATAATCCAGTCATATAGATTTCCTGACAGAGACCTTCAAAAGTATGCAGAAGCCTTGTACTCTGAGCCAAACTGCAGCATGAACTTGACATATACATTCTTTATGCCCATTGTTGATCTAGCTTTAAACCAAGATTTAAAAAAAGGTTCATCCCAAATAAAAAAATATTGCATAATTCTTTTATGTTTAAGTGAGTGTGATTGAGAAGGCCATGACAGGCAAAATGTGAAGCACGTTCATTTCTACCTTTGTGGAAAGGCCAGAAAAATCTTGACACCCAACTTTGTGACTTTCAAACCATAGTGCAGGTCATGACCACTTTTGTCCAGAAGTTTGGATGTGATCAAACCCTCTTAAACCAATAGCAGGCCTTCATGGAAATCAGCCTTGATTTTGAAAAGTCCAGCTTACTTCTCTAAGTAATTCTATGCTAGCGCTCAACCAATGGCTACTACCTATTGCATTCTTCTAAAAGACGCAATTAATGCTGTTATCTCTGCCCTCAAGACCTGGACTGACGTCTAAATACATATGATAGAGCTCAAACATACTTTTACATATATCCAAGAAAGCAATTAGGCTCTAAAAACACATGCATCTTTGTTGTATATCTTTTATACCCTTCATGGGTCTTCCAGTCAGCCTAAAAAACAGGCCATTAAAACAAAGTACAAAAACATCTCCATCTACTTCTATTGCAAAGGTCGTCATCACACCTTGGACCAGTGTTATAAAGTGGTACGCTGAGGAGGTTGTAAATTTACTATTTTAGTTGTTATTGGCAAGTAATCCAGTAACCTTTTTACTGCACAGGTTTGGTTTCCTCATGAACTTTGTCGCGTTGTATATTATGAATTATTAATTAATAATAGTATGGTGGCTATTATCCGTAGCTGAGTATGTATTATATTTCAGCCCAACGCTCAGCCAGTATTCCCAATTAAATACTCATGAAGTCATACCCATAGGGATTCGTTCCTTGCTCTTGTCCACCCAATCTTCACTGAGATACCCTGGTGACTATCTCTTTCAGCCCAACACACAGTCAGCAAATACCTGATTGTGGCTCCTTTGTCTCTAGATCCCCGCTCAGATCTTTACTCTTCTCTCTGGGAGTCTTCCAATTATTGCCCTCTGCAATAATATTCTTGAGATAGAACAACATAATAGAAGCTGATAGTTTAACTATACACTGAATTAATAGTATTACTGTACTTGTAAGTAATGTTTTTTGGAGATAATGTTTTTTATTATAGTAAATGTAGGGAATATATATAGTGAGGAATTCAGATGTCTAACCCTCAGTTGACACCTCTTCAATGAAACGGCAGCCATTGCCATTGAATCACCCATCCTCATCTTAGCAGCGATGGTCTTCCCCATCCTTGCTAGGATTCTGTCATTAGACATCCTTGAGACCTCAAACGGAAAAAGTCAGAAAACGTGTCCCTAAAATTTTCCTCTTGATCCAAGCAAACCAACCATATTTGGCTAGCGACTGGCTTAGGTAATGGGACAAATTACCCATTATGGCAGGTCTCTCACCAACTGATCAATATGTTAGATGCAGGTGGCATCACTCACCTCGCAACTTGCTATTAATTCCCAATCAGTCAGTAATGAAACCCAACTGATCCTAATCGGTACACCTGATAGTTAATCACTATCAGATGCCCCTATTTCATCGGCAACTCCACCCAATGAGATCTTAAGTATTTGTCCAGATCAATCCCTGACAGATATGACCAGGCGAATATCCCAAAATCCCCCAAATGTAGTTCCTCCAAAACTCGGGCCAAACAATTTCTGATTCACTTCGCCTTAGGGAATTTTCCTCTAGCAATACCAGGTAATCTAGCAGGCTGGGAAAATGGGGAAAAAAACCCAACAGAGGTGGAACAAGAGCTTTCAGCAAAAGGTGTGTCAGCGTAAAGAAAAAGGATTTTTGTGCTGAAAATGCCACTAACATGTCTTTAATTAAATCTAAGCCAATTTCTGATTCAAAACGATTTACCTCTAAGGTATTTGGGTAACCAAGTTATCTACTTCAGAAAGTGGCAATTTGATTATTGTTATTCTTTTGATAAGTAGCCAATGTTCATTATTGACTACCACAGTTTAAGAGCCTGGTAACTCAGGTTGGCGTCAAAAGTAACAAAATTTCCTATTTTGATATTCATTTGTAATGGGTCACTGGTGAATGTCATTCAATAATACTTTTGATATTAGCTATCAATACTTACTTGCCACATCAAATAGTTTATAGAATCGCTAGAACACAGTAATCGAGGTCTAATGGGGCCTAATTTTGCGCTCCATTAAGGTTTAGTAAATATCCCTAAATACCTTAAAAGTGGCTATGACACCCCCAGTACAAATTCAGTAGGGTCTCAATTCCTTCTTGAGCCATATGGCAGATTTGATTGTACCAAATGGTTTGATATCCTTACTTGGGACAGATGTCCCCCTTAGTATTTTGGACCTTTAAGGATTCTAAGAAACGTATAAAGGTTTGCACCTGCTTACATATGTCTGGTGACCAGACTTTTTTTCTAATATCATGCTCAAGGCTACTATGGTTGACCATCACTACATGTGGTCAATGGGAAGAAAGAATATCACTATATCCTCCAGAACTGAAAATAATTCCTTTAAAATACCAAGTCATAATAAAAACCTGGGTACACATAAACATACCTCACTGGAGCCTATCAGAGATATGAGGTTTCATTAAACCTTTAATGAATCAGTTCTTAACTTGTCCTAATTTCTTGACCCTGCATTCACTAGACCCAGCTTGGCGCTACTGGCCAATTTGGCAGTCAAGGCGCATATAATGAAACTTAACTTCCTGATATCAAGTATGCTACTATCCGTTGACAAGAATACTGATGTAAAAGAGTTTAGTGCCCCTGTAATTTTAGGTTAGAGGCGCTTCCCACAGTGGCACTAACTTTTAATTTGGTTAAATAAAATTCCTTTTGAACAAAGAAAAAGATTTAACGAGCTACTGGAGGAATTCACCAATTTTTTCTCCACTTCCAGGTACTACTTTGGAAAAATAAAGAAGATCATGTATAATGGAAAAACAAAAGATGCCTCACCCATACAAGCTTTGCCTTATTTAAAAGAGTAAAGTAAGGGGGGCCAAGTATGCTAATGAGCTCAAAGAATTATTAGAACTAAGACTATTGGTACCATATTGAATCCCATGGTATCAGGGTGGTATTCTTTACATGAATAATGGAAGCTGCCAAAATGCATGGAATACAGGAAAGCTTAATTTGGTAGACAAGAAGGGCAATATATCCATTTCCACAGATTGACAACTTACTATGCCCATTTTCAGATTTCAGTGAAGTTTTTGGAATTATATTTTATCAATGGGTACTGGCAGATCAGGCTCACCCCCAAAGTTTGATACAAATGTGCAATAACCACCAACAAAAAACTGTTTGATCTGCACAGGTGCCTCAAGAGCTGATTAATGCCTCAGACACCATTTAATGAGCTATAAACGGACTTCTGAGTGATCTATAGATATCATGCATATTATTTTTATGATAATGACATTATAGGATTCTTAAAAAATTTTTAATGGGCATTTGAACATCTTTTTCAAGCCTTTAAACAGCTAATATAGGCCACCTTTAATCTCAATCCTTTTAAATGCTCATTTTTCAGCCCAAGGTGAAATTCCTTGTTTTAAAGTCGCTAAGAATTGAACTACCTTCTTTTAGACAAAGTTACTATAAGTGAAAAGATGACCATCCATAAAGTCTTAAGGACATCCAAGTATTCAGAGATGTTGGGATACAACAGAATGTTCATCCCACAGCTCATGAACTTGTTAAAATTGGTCTAACCACTCCAAAAAACCTCTCTTTAAATGAAATCTTGTGCACAATCTAGTATTAAAATAATTAAACTTTTTTTATAACTAACATGCCCACAAACATCCAAAGCTCCTTAACCCTAACTGCTTTTTGAAATGCCAAAGATGTGGATGTAGGGCCATTTTAGCCAGTTATATGTACAACAAGTAGACTGATAGGTGGCATACTTCAGTAAAACCTTTTCTATGGATGAGAAGAACTACAATGTTTAAAACAAAAATGCTTGTCCATGTTTCCCAAATTTTAAAATTTTTGTCCTCATCTATAAAGAAATTATTCACCATCATCAAAATCATGCCTCTCTCAGATGGCTATATCAGATGAAGGATCCAGATGGGAAGCTGGCTATATGGGTGCTAAAGCTACAGGGCACGTCTTTACTATGTTTTATTTCACTGTTGTTATTAACTGGAATGTGGATGAGTTTTCAAGGATGATAGCCTTAACTGGTATTGTACCTGTCAGCATTCATACTTATAAATGATCCAAAAGTTCTGTAAAGTGGACTAATATTCTGTATGACTGTCCTCTTCCATAATTAAGCATTCAGGAATTAGTTAGATTGTTGAATATAGGCCTCTCAACTTATATAGGCAAGGATTTAAAGGGTTTAAGAGTCATCATCTGATATCCCTCCAACCAGGCACATAGGATTGCAAAGTGGAAGCCCTATAACAATGAGAAGATAATATTCCAGAAGCTGCCCTAAAGAGATGATTGTAGCTCGACCACCTTGCTGGATGACTAGTTAAAATCTTTTTTTCTTTTTTATTTACTCAAGGCAAGCCAACCAGGGGACGGGAAGTACCAATGCGTGTGTAGGAAAGGGAGGGGGGGGTGAACATATCGAGGATTAGAAAGGATTGGGCACCCTGGGGTATACAGGTTACCCCTATTGCCAGCTGGAAGCGCCAGGTATGGGGGGATGGTGCGCTACTCCAAGGGGTTTCCCCCACTATGGAGCAGGTGTGGAGGAAGGGGTCCACGTGGAGGAACCAGAGTATGATCATGAATCTATGAGCCTCCGTTGCCTTGGCTTCATGAGTTCATAAAGCCAGGCTTGGAAGTGCTCCAGTAAGTGGACGTAAACCTACTGATTACCCCATTGATGGTTGGGACAGTACTCTTGAACGCATCCAAGGCAATGGTGTGGATTGTACACATTGCAATGATATCATTAGAGAGCGGAAGGTAGACAAAATTGAGGAATTGAGCTGGATCGCAAAGAGGCTCCTTGAGATAGAGAATTCCTGGTCGTCTTGGATCCTAAGCAGGCGCGCAACTTCCTGACATATGGCTCTGGATGGGGGGCAGGTTTCTAGGCGGTAGTGTAGGGAGCCCTCCCCTCCACATACCGCGCAGGTTGCATGGAGGAAATGGTGCGGTCCGCCGTTCTATAGGTCCTTCTCAGTCAATGCCAGGTGTTGGTTCTTACCCTTGGCTGGATGAGTGGTCGGTGCGTCAGTCTCCATATTGCCTTCTGTGTAGCTAGGTCATAGGGGATGTTCAAAGCATATAGGTAGTTGATTCTGGTGATGATTGGGGTCGTAGTGAGTATGTCTTTCTGGGGGTGGTCTTCTGGTTTTCTTATCATGAAGTGGGCTCTGGGTCGTCCCCTTCGCTGCACAGCGCCAGTGTTAGTGATGGTCCATCCCATGCGGCAGATGGCGCGGAGGAGGCGTTTAAAGTGAGGGGGGTTCCATGCAGGCCTGCTGCATTGGGGCAGTTAGCGAGGTATGTTAGTAGGCTGGATGGGTTGTGTGGGTTAGGTATTTTGAGCGCCTGCGCGGTGTTGGCCCTTGCTGTTCTGGACCAGTGCTGTTGTGGGAGGTCCAGGGTTAGCACTTCCTTTATCCAGGTGCTTAGAATGCGGTTGGCATGGATCTTGAAGTCTATTAAGCCCATGCCTCCACTGGAGCGTTATCCAAATAGTGTTTCCACCCGTATGGGTGGATGGGATCCAGGACACAGTCAGCCCTGGATAAGCACGCGGATTGATGTTATGTAATGGGCAAAAAGGGGATTGCATGTGTGGGGAAACACAGCATTGGGAGGATGAGTAAGTTGGAAACTGCTACTCGCCCTGTTAGTCCCAGGGATCTTCCCTTGAGTGAGGCGATGCAGTTGGATACCCGTTGTAATAGATTATTCTCGATCGTCTCATTGGCATACCCCCCTGTTTCCAGCCATACCCCAAAGTGGCGGACAGGTTTGGTGGTGGGGGTGATGCAAAGGGTAGGATGAGTGGGCTTTTCCGTTTTGGGGTTGTGGGGTTTGGGTGTTGTGGTCCAGTTATTGATGTATTTGCCTAGGAGGATTATTTCTGTTTTCCGTTTATTGAGTGATGCATTACTCACAATGGAGTATTCCTCTACGGTGAGTTCCAACTTTTGGGCGTCATTACAGTTAGCTATACCTGTCACGCAGTCATCCGCAAAGGCTAGTATCTTGACTGGGGGATGGCCTTGTGCAGTTATGCCCATGAGGCGTGACACAGCAACGCGGAGGAGTGGATCAAAGCTGAAGTTGTACAGCAGTGGGCTGAGGGGGTCCTCTTGTTTGAGCCCTCTGCGTGATGTGATCTTGTCAGTTAGGAAGCCAGGGCCACACACAGCCATAGAAGCGGATTCTATGAAGAGCATCGCTCAGTTAATGAACCTGGGTGGGAGATTGAAGGCGCTTAGGCATTCCTTCAGGTATGGCTAGCTAATGCGGTCGTATGCCTTTTCCTGGTCAAGGAATACATGTTTTCTAGTTGCTTTGGACTGGCATATATTGGCGACGGTGTGTGTATTAGACCAGATGGAGCGCCCTGGTGTGAAACGAAATTAATTGGGTGATAGGGCTTTAGAGGCTAAGTGCCTAGTCTGCTAGCTAGAATTTTTGTAAGTAGTTTAATGTCATTGTTTGAGAGTTCAATTAGGCGCCAGTTGGCCAGGTCCAGTATGTCGCCCTTTTTAAACAGGATAGTGACATAGGAGTCCTGGCCTTTAGGCAGGAGACGTGTCTACAGCAGGCACTGGTTCATTGATGCTAGGAGGAGGGTCGCGATTTTTTTTTAATATTTTTTATAAAATTCATAGGGTATCCCATCAGGGCCTGGGCATTTCCTACACAGTGCACCGCGGACTGTGTTCCAGTGCTCCTCCTGCGTTATCAGATTTAGGAGACTATAGTCCGGCGGTGCACTCTGTATTCTGGTGGTGTGTATAATTTTTTCATTTTTTGGGGTCAGATGGGGTGTCATGATAGAGTTCGGTGTAATAGTGGTGTATTTCCGTCTTGACCTCCATTGGGTCAGTTGCCACGGTGCCGTTGGCTTTGCAGATCTGTGCGCACTGGGACAGGTTGACTCAGTTTGGTATTGGAGGAAGAAGTACACAGAACAGGTTTTGCCTTCTTTTATGTACTTACCTTTCCATGATACTTTAATTCTGTGTTGGCGTTCATAGATGAGGGCGTTTAGGTGGTCGGAGATTTCCACCCATTTGCGCCCCCAGTTGGTGCTGTAGCTGGACTTAAGGGTGTTGTGCTCTAGGTGGTCTAGTTCTTCCAAGGTGCGCCTGATCATGACTGTGTCCGCGGTGTACTTGCGCAAAGTAATATAACGAGTTTTGTTTATTAGTTTGGATTTGAATTTTTACCAAGTTTTAATGGGATCCGATGTGAATGAGATGCAAAATCTGGGTTCATGGCTTCATGTTAAACCCAGTCAGAAACTTCAGGTAATTTTATGTTCTCTGGGTATAGATTTCTTAAGGGCGACGTCCACATTTGAGTGTGGTTTTGCGTGAGCTGCACTGAAACTAAATAGTGATCAGAGAAATTGATTTTTTGTAGTGAAGTTAGAAATAAACAAGAGGCAGGATTTTGGTGTGAGGATGTGATTGATGCGGCTCATTGAGATGAACATTCCATCGCATATGCTGGGGCAGGTCATGTGGGGGAGGAGTGGAGACCCAGGGGGAAGGTGTTGTACAGGCCAAGGGATGGCTTTATTGCGCAGAACTCAATGTGTCCCAGTGGGTATCCCCTGGGGTTGGGCCATTGGTCCGTGGTGGGGTTGTCCCAGCAGTTAAAATCGCCCAGAAGGATGGTTTCTGGTGGGAGGTTGAGCGTCAGGATAACTTTGAGGAACTTTTTCCTCTCAGTTACAGTTCATGGTGCATAGATACAAGCTATTGGATTGTGGCTTCTTGGTTTACAATCATTGCGGCCAGGATGCAGCCATGCAGATATGAGGAGAAGTCAGCAATTTTTAATTTTTTGTTGTTTTGGATGACCACCCCACAGTGGGACGTCCATACCAACTGGGATGGTGAGACCATGGCCGACCAGGATCCCTCTTCCACCTGTAGACAGTGGGTTTCTTGGATGGCCAAGATGTCTAAAGGGGGTTTGAGCAGGAAGTCCAGTTTTTTGGCTTGGGACGCTTGAGCCCCTAGCTCCTGCGATATTTAGCATCCCTATTGACACTGAGGTGCCCGTGGCGCCTCAGGAGTGGTTGGGCGGGCCTTCCAGCTATAGTCCCCCACTCATTGCCTTAGACTTGCTCCGTGTGATTGGGCCAGTCCACTCTGAGGCGTTGTCCAGTTCCTCACCTTGTGATGATTTCATGCGGGTTTTGTTGGATTTAGAGTTTGTATTAAGCTTTTCTGCACGTGTTTTTGTGAGACTCAGATTTGTGCGCTGATTAATTTTCTGATGTTTTGGGGTTTTATTTTGAAGTTCTGGGCCCTGCTGTCTCGCCCATAGTGAAGCCAAATTGTCCAGGTAAGTTCATTTGATTAAGATCACGTGATGATTAAGTCAGATTGTTGAGAAAATTCTCAGCGTAGGTTGTCTGCTCTGACTGTTTGGCTCAGTTAATATCCTTCATGGCTTCTTCAGCTTAGGAATTCTGTTCTGATTGGCTTGCTCAGGCTATTTCTCTATCTGTCCTCTTGGATTTGGTCCAGGTCGATGGAAGAGGTCACAAGTGATGTGGCCTTGGCCGCTGCCCGCTTGCGGGCCTTCTGTACCTGTTTGCGTAGTTTGGGTGACACTGGGTCTATGAGGACGTAGTACCCGTCCTCTCCCCAGAGGAAAACGTGGTTGGCGTTGACCATTTTTCTGAAGGTCTCTTTGTCTTTGTCTATGGCATCATCGTAGAAGTCCAGGGCCAAGATGTCCTCCTTCACAGGGCATGCATGTTCCTTGTGCCCCAATGCGGTGCAATGGTTGCAGATGGGCGGTGCGCATTCCTGGTGTGATGCAGAATGGCTTTGACACTCCACCATCTAGGAGGTGAAACACTGCGGTGCGTGGGATATTGGTTAGGTCCACAGCCACATTGGGGACCAGGTTGATCACAGCAATCACCTTTCCTGTGCACAGGTTTGGCATCATGTGGAATCGCTGTAATTCTAGTTGTTTGATTTCTCTGTAGCTCTGAAGGCCGATTCAGAGCTCTTCTTTGATTAGTTTGTGGGGAAGGTTGGTGGGGAGCGAGTCAAAGGAGATGAAAAAAGTATTTGCTTTGTTCCATCTTGTGTGTGCGGTGCGCACAATTTGTTTGCCCTCAGGGAGGGCGATCTTGATACAGACTTTTGCCGTGGCATCTGCATCTTCTTCAGTTTCAAAACCATATTGATCCAGCCACAGTGGATGGTGTGGGTGGTAATGTACACCGCATGGGGAAAAAGGGAGGCCTGTGCCTCACCCACCTTCTCCCACAGAGTTGGGGACTCTACCCCTAGGAAAAATTGAAGCCCATGTTCCACTTTAAATAGGAGTTGTTCATACTATATTTCTGTATATTTGTTTTATTTTTGGTGAGCTCCAAAAACCCAGGAAGTGTTTGGGTCTGTGGCTTTTTGGCGGCGTTGGCTCCCAATCCCCCTCCAGGGCGTTTTTTGCCCTTTGGTGCACCGTTTTGGCCATTGCCAGATACAGCTTTCGCCCAGTTTAGTTGGGATTTGTTTTTTTAGTACTATATGGTCCCAACCCAAGGGGGGATTCATCGATGTATTAGTTGGGATTTGTTGATTTCGCTCATCTCACCTGTGTGATTATCAAAAATTTCTGTTCAAATCGAATCTTAGTAACTTTAGTTATTGTTACAGAAAAGAAAAGCTGGTAGTTGAAACCTTTAATGAGGATTACCTGGGCGCCCTATCTGCCACAGGGCACCAAGCCATCCTATAGATAATAAGGACTTTTAAACAATAGATTTATTATATTTTTTTTCTAAATTATACTTGTTTTACGTCTCTTTGCATATTTATAATAATAGTTATTGTAGCCAGAAAAGTTTCCAACAATCAGACTCTGTGGAGAAAGAGTTCATTGCCATCGCCTCTCCACAGCCAATACACTCTTCAGCGCCTCCAAAAAGAGCCGCAAAACTTAATTTCCTCAATGCCCCATTCACCTGGAATTATTATTATTTAGATTCCTTCCAGAGAGAAAGCACAAACGTGGCACTCACTACACTGGCCCAAATTATAATAAGTGAAAATACTAATTATGAATCATGGAAGAATACACAAGCAACGAATCCCCTCTACAATTAAGAAGAGGAGCATAACCCAATATGTTTATTACTTATTAAACTGTTGTACAAGCTTTACAACAAGATTGCTAAAATTTTGTTTATCATTCTAATTCAATATACCTATATTTAGATCATAATGAGTTCTATCTCCAGTCTAATAACATAGCTAACACCATGCAGTAACTCTTAGATGGAATCTATTCCACTGAAAGCCTATCTAGTAGCTCAAGAGCTACAGCTGTCCTCTCTCATATATAAGAACTACATGGTTCAGCTACCTTGGCAAGTAATGAGCTATTCAGTAGGGAAGATCCCTATTTCCTCCAGCTTTACATCCTGCCGTATGTTAACTCTGGTTATTTAGGCTACACCGCCATGTGATTTTACACCAGTAGCATTAATGCAGGGCCTCAATTCCAAGTTGGTCAAATTATATTGGGCCGCTTCCATTTACGTTTGGGATAATTTTTGAATCAATTTGAGATAACTATCGCCTTATCAAAAATGCAAAAAATCAGATTTGATTACTAAAATTCGGTTTTTCCAGCTACACATAGACCCATCTCACCTAATAGCTACAAAGAGTGATATACAAAGTACATGTATTGTTGAAATTTGAACTTTCAATTGAGAAAGATATCCACAAAAGTGGTTTTCAATAAAACATGTATAATTGTATTATGACAGTATGCCTCAAAAATGAACTGAAATCAAGGTAGAAAATAAGCTTTTTTATCAAGTATTCTCCAAGTCCGCCATAGTGTTGTTGGGTAGATACAGTGTTTGAGATCCAGAGTAATGATAAACCAGAGGATCTCTGATGATTTTTTATACAAGATTTTCATTTCGTGCTAAGTTTCTTTTCAATTACCTAACCATTCCAATTTATACCTGATCCTTTAGAGCGTAGCCTTCCCTAAAGCCCTCAAATATTCTATAGCTCCCACAAATGGCTCATAAATATACTACAAATAAACATATCTGAAACCTGATGGTCATCAGTCTAAAAATTGCTTACAACTTGATGGTCTTCTTGTCAATGTTGAGTACAGCTTTTAGGGTTTTGGTCAGCAGGGCAGTTCACATCATATTTGCTAAGTAATTATGGTAATCATTGATTGATAGAACGGAAATGGTTTAGAAGAACTATATTTGGCTAACAAATAGATAGTAATCAAATTAAAAAGGCAGTACTATATTAAATAAGTAATTTGTAAATTTTTTGATTTTGGGTCAATAAATGCTGGCGGTGTATCTTACAGCAGGTCAATAGAGTTCAATCTAATAGAAACACAGGCGGCGTGGCAAGGGAATCCTTAATAACCTTATTCTATAGATTGACATTATTGTCAAGGACGAGGAATGGAAGACATCACCTAATTATAAATTTGAGATCTAGTAAACCAATTAAAAGTTAAAAATATGATATATAATTATAATCAAGTGTTTGGGCTGACCAAATAATAACATGTATATAACAGACATCTAAATGTAAGCTGCCAACCAGACTTGGACTTTTTAAACAGTATTAGAGCAACGGTTAGCTCTAGTAGAAGCATTTATTGACCAACTGAAACGAAGAATCGCCACCTTTACTGAAGGACCAAAAGGGCCAAAGGGTACAAATAGAACTTAAGGCCTAAAGGGCCATATGGCCCCAGGGGTCAAGAGGGCACAGAGGTTTTGAGGAGCTGAAGGGAGACCAGGTTCCAGGGGCCACCTATCACCCTGGGTTAAATGCCCCCAAACTAGAGATCTCATGCGAGGCAAGATTCATGAAAAGTTGGAAAACCTTCAAAACAAATTGAAAAAGCACAAGGATGTGGAGCTTCCCCTGATGGTAGCCCAATTGTTTCTAATGATACTTTTGGAGCTTAAGACTCCAATATTAAGAATGTGCAAGCATTTATAAGATTTACCAGCATACGGTCTGGCGAGATAAAGCAGAAAAACGCTAACCTAGAGGCTCATGTCAGCCATTGAGACTCCAAGGATCTAAGACTAAAATTTCAATTAACCAGAAACTCGACGCCAGTTCTCTCAACCTTTGATGGAATAAATTACCTGACTTAGAAAAAGATATAAAGACAAATGGACCAACAAGTCCCACAATTATATGCCAAGTCTTTGTCTACCCAACCTAGCAACATCATTAAGACTGGCATCAATCATCTATCTAAATCACAGAGCTCCCCTTTTCATACATAGTTTCAAGAAATATATTTCTTAGTCAAAAAAGCATCATATCGTTTTTAAATTCATACAAAAGTGCTATGAAATATGCCACTTATTGCTAAAAGATGAAGCATATCCACTCATGCCTTTGTGGAAAGACTGAAAAATTATGACCTTTACCTACAGGAATGACAATCTTTGTCCCAGGTTAAGACTTCTCTATGACAAGAGCCAGCAAATGATTAGAGCCTCTTAGAATTAGAAGCAAGTCTTTAAGGCCATTCATCTCAATAAAAAGACATATCATTTAATTTCTCACGTTATTTTTATAATGGCACACAGCAATTAAATACTATTTATTAAATTTCTTTAGACGACTCCATATAGGTGTCCTCTCTACCCTCAGATACTTGTCCTGAAGTTCAGCCCAAATGATAGGACTCAGATGGATCTTTATTTTGTATCCATGTCATCAAGGTGGCTTAGAACAAGTACCTAGTTATGGGTGGGACCCTACTAGACCTAGAGTACACTCCATAGAGACTAAGAAGAAGAGCATTTCTATCTGCTATTACTGCAAGGGCTGTTGGCTCACCAAGGAGGAATGATACAAGCTACATGCAGAATAGGCAGGATGCAAGTTGTCCAAAAAGATGTCATCCTGAATAAAGAGTCTCTTTGTGCTGAAGCTCCTATTACCATTCTTAACTCAAATCCAATATTTCCAATAAGATTGCCACCAGATGACCCTGTGACAATGAACTAAAAAATCTGATAATAAACTATTTGATATCGTTTATTTTACTGAGTGGTCGCTTATGTTTCTCAATTTACCACCACAATTCAATAGTCTGGTTACTTAGGTTGCGGTCAATGTACCTAAGAACCCTTTACATCACCATAATAAAAAGTCCATCTCCAGAAGACATCATACCTTCTAACTTATGAAAAAATCGCAAATTACGCCAATCTGATAAACTACATAAAATTTACACTCATGGGACTCTGTAAACCAGATCCATTGGGGCACACTCCTCAATACCCCAAGTCTGAAAAAATTTGATAATTACCTCAGATATAGCCCTAGTTAACCCCCAGTTATGAGATAATGCTAAATAATTAATTATCTGTGATACAATGCCATCATTAATATGCAGAAGGATTTATCCTTACCCAGCACTTGCATCTCCTTGGCATTTGAAACTCTAAGGATAGTAAAGAACATATAGAGGTTTGTAATTGTTTATTGGAGATAGAAATCAGATCGATTTGAATGACTAACATGTCTAAGGTTTCACATAATACTACCTCCTCTATTATTTTGTGTAGCTGAGGGGATAACTGTATATTCATCTGAGCCAAAGTAATTCCTTCAAAGTCACAGGTCATAATAAGCACCTGATCTACGTAACTATTCCATTAAGATATTTTTGGAGATCTGAGGCGCTAAAATTCTTCCACAAATGAGGTTCTAACTTGCTCAAGTATTCTCAACCTTGCATATGCTTGCTAAATCTTTATACTATCTGGCCAACTTAAATCTTAAATCTCTAACAGTTGGATCTAATACTTCTATAACCTAGTTACATTTAGTACCTATTGACAAAATCAGCTGAGCTCATGGATTTGGAAGCCGTTGTTGCTTTGGGTTAAAAAAGCCTTCCACTGTGACACTAGTTACAACTTAATAGCAAAAGGCCTCACCATCTAACAAAAGGAGTTGATGAGCTCTCAGGGATTGCTCTGTTTCAATCTTTACGTCCACTTATGGCTTTGGCAAAAATAAAAATGGGTTTTACACAATACTGAGACAGGGGATTCTTCCCCTTCATGTCTTCAAACTTACTAATAAAGTAAGGTAGAAGAGGCCTAAGTTGCTACTGATCTTAAGGAAATACAACCTTCAGTATTTCTGATGCCTTTTCTCAAAAGTCCTTAGTAATCTCTTCTTTTGCTCATTCACAAATAAGATGTGATTCACCAAGCCATTATGGATTAATATAGGCTCAATGAAGTTACCTGTAAGGTCTGTTCTCTAAAATTACGAATTGATAACACATTGTGGCTTCTAGCTGGGGCCCAGTACTTCTCAGCGATTGATCTTAACAACAAGTACTGGCAGATCAAATTAGCACCCAAAGATTGAGCCAAGTGTGCCCTAGTCGTGAGCAAAGGTTTATTTGAGAATAATGTATGCCACAGGTTTAATCAATGCCTCTGTCACATTCAAATGTGCTATGAACGGACTCCTGGGTGAACTGGAGTTGTTCTGCATCCTGATATAACCTAAATATTATCACCTTTTATATAAAACATTCAATGAACATATGGAGCACTTTTTTCAGGTTATAACTGACTTCATGAGGCATAACTGAAATTCAAGCCCTCCAAGTATAAATTTTTCACCCAGAAATGAAATTCTAGGAACATAAGGTCACCAAGCGAAAAATCTAACCTTTTCCCAACTGTTGCAAACTGGAACCTTTGCAACGGTGACAGGATAGCACTACTGATGGGAAGAGCTGACAATACATAGCTCGTCAGCCCATGATGCACTAGAATGGCCTTGACTATGCTATCAACAGTTTGCAACCACGCAAATCCCCAATTTGTAGCACCATCAAGAAATTCGCGTCAGGATGCACCTGCGTTAGGACAAGTACAGCGCCTTACGCTATCAAGAGTTATTGGACTGGGTAGCTCAGTTGGCGTTTTAACCCACTAGCCTCTCACCTGTGTGGCTCGCTAGCTCTGCACCCATACTCACCCAAGGTGAATCAGCTACTCTCTTATATCACCTGGAAATAATATTATTCTTCAGACCCTCAATTAGCAACTGGGGCACTAGCGTCACATTGGAGGCTCTAGTGGGGCTTCCTGTTAATGGTGGCAGTTGCTGGTGGTTAGGCAGACCACAGTAGCTTGCTACTTAGAAGTGCCAACCCTGAGGATCGCGCCCTACCAAGCTTGATACCAGAAGCAGAATTACATGTAAAATTTATATCATTATAGAGATATAGATTATTAATATATCACTAACCCATAAATAGAGTCAACTGGAGATTCAGTAAGAGAAGTCCGTGAGTATGATACTAGGATCAGGCGTTTGAAAAATGATTTAAGTTTATATTGATTAGAAGCTTCTTGAGAACATGGTTAAACAATATTTAGAATAATTTTGATTCTGAGAATAAAAATATAAACAAAAAAAGCATAATAAAATTTTGATATCTGCTTTAAAAATGATTTGACCATATTTTCTGCTAATTCTCTTGACGTTATTATATAAAGTCAAACCTTATTCATGACTAAACCCACAGGGCAAGGGAGGCCTAGCCTTTGGCTAGCCTGAGGTTCAATGCTGAGCTCACCATAGCCAAAGCTGCACCTTAGCTAGAGCAATGAGATCACAACACCAACAATTCTCTGTAATATCTAAGATTTACCCAAACTCATAAACTTAAGGTCATAAAGGTGTTCTGAGGTAAGGTGGGGTATAAAAATTATAAAATTATTTGCTGACCAGGAGAACCTCTGGTTATCCATTTTATAAAGACATATCTTTCAAATTACTTAGAGCATTTACCAAACACTAAGGTTCTTCAGATAGCCCTAGTCACACAGCCTGTTCTGGTTCATCTGAATTTTAATTAACCCTTAATATTCTCACTAATACCAGCGATGTGGCCGTGAGGGGCATACTAACCAACTAGATAAGAATAAAATGGATTGACCCGTGGCTTAATGTAACAAAAAATTATCAAAGGCCTATTGGAACTACAGTGTCACTGAGCAAGAGTGTTTGGCCATACTATTCGCAACTAAGCACTTCAAGCCCTATATATATGGGACACTTTACTATTATTATCAACCATACATCACCAGAATGGCTTCACCAATGGAGTTACAGTGATTGATTGGCCAGACGGGATCTGTGACTAAAAAAGTTATGACTTTACCATCATAAACCAAATAATATAGCCCATAAAATTGCAGATAGGTTATCAAGTATGCTAGCTTTTTTGAAGTATTAGTGTATAAAGAAGGCCATTAATATGGTTTAGTCAGACAATTAGATCTTTGTAGAGTATATACCCCTTTAACTATTAAAGCACTATAATTAATCTTCAAAAGCACACAGATAAAAGACCAATTTGATACAAAATAATTAATAGAAAATGGCTACCATACATGTTAACCTCTTCTTAGACTAAAATCATCCTGTGTCACTCAAACGTAAGACATGGAGCTATTAATAAAATTCACGAGTGTGCAGAAAACAGTGCTATAGGGACAAAATTCTTGATTCTTTACAGGAAGTATTGGAAGCTTGTACAACGTTTAGGGCCTGGATCAACAGTGAAATAACAAAATTATGAACTTTGTGCTCCATCTTCGCTGTTTAGTATCATTAATGTGGACATCACAAGGCCCTACCCATGAGCCTCCATAATCATTGCTATATACTGCTTACAATCAGCCATCTAACCAAAAGGCAAAGATCATTATTATCTCTGCTGCTATCAGTAAGGCCAGACAATTTTTAGTTTGCTCCATTTTCACCCAAAACAGATGCCCAAGGCTTTTACTCTCATAAAATGAGTTATAATTTATGTCCCAATTGTTCAAGAGCCAACCTTCTTATTTAATATTAAAGTAGCATTTCACTGCTCCATATAATTCTCTACTTATTGGCATTAGAGCGTGCAAAGCGTATTTTTTTATATAACCCCTTAAGATGGCAGCTTTTTACCCCATGCCATGGACCATCACTTGATGTCCGCCTTATTGGCTTATAAAATAATCTACCATTTGGTAATTAAATTCTCACCATTTTAGGCTTTATATGGAACAAAGTTCCTAAATACCAAGTATTGTCCAACCCTTATATAATTCCGCTTCTCCTTTGACTGCTGAGCTAACTATGAGGGCGCTAGCTGATGAAATAATAGAGCTACAAGCACTCACCAAACAAGGGTAATATTTACAAGCATAAAGGAGAATATGCAATTTCATGCTAATTAACCAGTTCTTTTCACACTCAGTACTGATGATCTCATACTGTACTACCATCATTGCCCTGGTAGTCGACCTAACAAATTGGACCCTTGGTTGGGGCCCTATCATCTGCTATATAGAGCTAATTTCAAGTTCTCATCTCCAATGTTGTCCAAGGTAGGGTAGCTAATTGCTTACACGCTAGGTTCTTGAACCTATAAGTTCAACCTATGACAAGACCTTGTAGGAAAATCCAGCTTCTGTACTGAAAAGCAGTCCAAATATTATAAAAATTGAACTGTCAAACCATATGGATGTTCTTCACCATAATTAAGCCTTCAGGAATTAAGTAGATTGTTAAAGTATAGGCCTCTGGGCTTAAATGGGCAAGGGTTAATGAAAGGGTAAAAGAATCTTCACCTGATGTCAATCCAATATGGTACTCAGGATTTCAACTTGGCAGCCCTAGAACAATGGGGATATAAAAATCCAGAAGCCGCTTCAAAGAGATGACCTTGGTACAGCCTCCTTACTGGATAAGGATTGAAAATCATTAATGAGCTAGACCTGAACGCACCAATTGCCACGGGACGCCAACCCATCTTATAAATATTAAGGACATCTATTCAATAAAGATAATATTCTTAGACACTATTTAATGTAATCATATTCTACTTCCCTCCACATAATTACAATAAGAAATATCATAACCTAGAAATTTTGCCAACAATTGGACTATGTAGGAGCAAAATCCAGATATTAATGGTTCTCTATAGCCACTACGATATTCAGTGCCATAAAAAAGAATCTCAAGCCTATTCATTCCTAACTTCTTCAAATATCCAAAAAAACTTTAAGATATGGATCGTCCCTAAGAGAAAAACAAAGGTACCTGAAGATAGTCAACTCTACAGTCTTATTAGATGTTTGGATATGCGGGAGCTGGAGACACTAGAGACCAAAAAGGAGTTTCAGTATATGACTAAGGGCACCCAGATTAAAAATAAGATGCTCTACAAATTAACTTCTGGAAAAATGTTGCTATAAATATATGACAGTCTTTGCATACTGAATCTATTTTCAAAGGCCACCTTAACATATAGCCATGGATCCGTCAAGAAGATGTATGAGCGATTAAAATATGTTATTGGCACTAGATTTTAAATATCTAAATTATTCAATAAATGCATGTTTATCCTTCAAGCCTCAGTACTGTTAAAGTCCTCAATATTACCATCAAACTGTAGCTACTTCATTGCCATTTATTGTAGTCAGTATTAATGTAGTAGGGCCTGCAGCTACGATTCTCCATTACCATTGTTATAACCTACTCGCCTTTGCCCATCAAACTAAGTGGGTTAAAGCTATTTCTGTTCCTGGAGAACCGCAAAGGTTACAGCCGTTTTTTCTCTTATAATCCTTTTTTTGACAACATGGATATCCAATGGTCCTAATTTCTGGATACACTTTAGTTTTAATACAAGTCATGAAAAACTAACGCTTTTTTTGGTACTAGTCAACCTTTACTGCCCCCTGCAATTTCTCAACAAATGAGGCAGTAAAACAATTGAATAGATCCCTCATATCTAGTTTTTAAGGGGAGGCTTTTGACTTCAGGTGATGTAATCAATATTTGCCAACTAATTTGAAAACTACATATAAGCTATCAATGAGTGATCAAGATGTCTTCAATTCAGGATTTTTACAGGAAAGAGTTAATATTACAAAGCAGTGCTAAATGATGATAAATTTAACGTTTTTAATCTGACAAATTGACCATTAAGGCACTAGCTGATAAAATAGACTAATTAGCGCTTACCACCCAAGGATTCATTATGACCACTACAAAGGAGGCTAAGCAAGAAAACGCTCATCAACTAGTTCTTTCTAATTTCAAATTTTTATATCTTTTTATTCTATTATTATCACCCTGATGGTAAACCTAAAAAGCTTGATACCTCCTGGTTGGGACATTTTTTGTCCTATACAAGGTTGGTTCCAAGTAATCCATTATGGATGATATTCAAGGCACCATGGTCAGTTAGGTTCATGGTAGTTTCCTTCAGGACCATGTCCCCCTAAAACAGTATCTTAAGGGGCCTTTCAGAATGTTTTATAGTTTATGATTTGAACCTACCAAGGCTGAAGAAGTAGCAGTATGAAAGGCGTTATCCAGATCTTTGCCTTTTCAAGATAATTTATTTTTTGCTTGATGAGCCAACGTTATAAATGGGCAAGAGCAATTTATATAAATTCAGGAATTTCAGGAAGATCTAACATGGACTGAGCCAACAAAGGGTGACCTTGGTGAGACAGTACCCAAATTCCAGAGTTGCAACCCAATTAACTTAGTGCAATAGAGAAGTTATGATATTGATGTCAATGGAAAAATATGACAATTGCTTTGCCATTATATTAGATTAAAAGTGAGTATTATGACTGAATAGGGTCAGACTCAATATATACCACAAGGATTCCAACCATTCTATATAAAGTATTTTAACATAAGCTAAAACTAAATTTTTCTTAAATTTTATTAGCACATGTAAAAACCATAGATTTTCTACTAATGCACAGATTCGCTTAACTGGTGTTTCTGATATTAAAATATAGACTTGCTGGTTGTATAATAACAACTAGCCTAGTCAAGTCTCTATTTATGTTAACTTCAGCTCTACTCTGGCAGATATTGACATTACAAGGGCTTCATCTTCACTCTTGAAGTTGACACTTAGAAAAAAGATTGATTCTCAACAACTTTAATTGAAGTAAACTCAATAATAAATTGATAACAATAAAATATTTGCAATCCTAAGGCTATCTCGATACTGAGGTGTTGTTTATTATGGGTATTAGGAATATATAGTTGTGAGTATAAGAGGACATGTGTTATGGTAATAATGGCAATCACGACTGTCCTGGAGTGCTTAGATGACAAAGATAGATATTGGTTTAATTTCAGGAAAACCTCAACTGATTTTATAAAGAATAGCGTAATTAAATCAACATTTGAATCATCCATCACATCAGCTACTATAACTGACATGTCTCTTGTTTAATTGACCAATATGAGCCAACCTTGCATATAATATTTGTTGGCAATAATCCCCAATGCAATAGAAATCGTAACTATCATCAAATACAGATCCTCCATATTTACAATCAACCATTCAATTGTTAATTATTGCTTTTCAGAAGACTGTAATTTGACTATTATTTCAAAGCTTAATTTATAAATTTAATTTTGAATAAATGAACCAATCCAATTAAGAAAAGCACATTCACTGACTGACTGATGTAATGAAGTTCTTACTGACATCTGAGACCTTTAAGTCTGATGAGTTAATCAATTTAGGTGAAAGGGTGAAAAATTGGTGATTATTATCAAATCTGAAACTATCGAGTCTGATAAGTTTAATCTATTTGGGTGATTGGGTGAGAATTGTCAAATATTATAAAATGATTCACCAAATTGCACACCTGAAACTAAAAAAATATCAGTATTTGATCTTAACCCTTTCAATGATTTGATGCAGATATGCGTCCAAAAAATGGTGGGTGATGTAAATCTAAAAATGCATATGTAGCCAAATAATGAGGGGTATATAAATCTAAAAATGCATATAAGCATCCAAAAATGAGATTTACTTAGATCTATTTCAAAATTTATCAAATATTTGTGCTATGACAAGGACCAAAATTGATCTTAATAAGAGTGAACATCAGATAGCTTTTCTTTCTTGTAACAATCACTTTAGTTACTATGATTCAATTTGAATAGCAAATTTGGATAATCACACACAGGAAAGATGGGCGACTTTAATAACAAAAATAATACAACATGGGCGAGCGTCGCAGCAATTGGTGCGCTTAATGGTGCAACTAAGGGCAAGAAACGCCCTGGAGGGGGACCAGGAACCCAAGCCATATAAAAATCACAAACTCAGACACCATCTGGGTTTATGGTATTTACTGTAAAGCACGCGCAATACATGTACATTCAATTCAACCAACCTTTGTCAAAGGTGGAACACTGGATCAGACTCTTCCTTGGGGATGAGTCACTGACCCTGTGGGAGAAAACATGTGAGGCACAGCCCTCACTTTTCCCTCATGCGGTGTACATAGCCACAAACAACATGGGCTGTGGCTGGATCAATATTAGTTTTGAAACAGCTGATGAAGCTTGATGCTGCAGCAAAAATCTGCGTGGAAATTGCCCTCCTGAGGGCAAAAAGATTGTGTGCACCGCGTGCACCAGATGGAATAAAGCGAAAACTTTGTTAACCTCCTTTGACTCGCTCCCCACCAACCTTCCTCATAAGGTAAATGAGGAGGAGCTCTGCAAAGGTCTTGTGGCCTATGGAGAAATCAAACAACTTGAATTATAGCAATTTCGCTTAATACCTGACCTGTGCATGGGCAAAGCTATCGCTGTAATCAACCCCTTCCCAGAAATGGAAGAGGATTTAACCAGAATTCCCCACACAGCAGAATTTCACTTCACAGATGGGGGCCAGTTGGCTGCATTCTGAGTTACACTGAAACGCGCACTGCCCATTTGCAACCACTGTGGCTCACTGGGCCACAAGGAACATGCATACCCTGTGAAAGAGGGCTTAATGGAAAATGATTTTTGTGAAGGAGCTATGGATGAAGATAATGAAAACTTCGCCAAAATGACTGATGGCCACCACCCATTCTGCTGGGGTGAATATGGATTATACTCCATCGTGGACCCAGTTACAAGTAAACAGCGTAAAGCAGCACAAAAAACCCGCAAGAGAGCAGCAGCTGAAGCGGCGGCACATGCGGAGTCCACCATTAACCCTGGACAAATTTGGGAGGATATTTCAGATATTCACCGAACCAACCAATCAGAACAATATGCCCAGGTCAAAAATTTCACAGTAACCAGACTAAGCCACAAAGCGTCATCAGTCATGCATATACTGAGGAACAATGCAACCACAATCTGGGCGAAAATGTGGTGCACAATATAACAAAGTCAAACCTCAAAAATATAAAATCCAATCAACAATCCGCATCAAATCAACATGAGACCTGTGCAGGAAAAGTTGACACAAATGCAAAAAACCGCAGTTCCCTTGAATCATTGGGTCAGATCAAGGGAACCAACAATGGCAGTGAAAGAGTTGGTTTACAGATGGGGAGCATGGCAAAATGAGCCACGGTGGGATAGGGCCAGAGGGCCCTCCCAGCTGCTCCTGAGGTGCCGCGGGCACCTCAGTGTCAATAGGGATGCTAAACATCGCAGGAGCCAGGGCTCATACGTCCCAAGCCAAAAAGCTGGCATTCCTGCGAAAACCTCTTGTAGACATCTTGGCCATCCAAGAAACCCACTGCCTACAAGAAGAAGAATCCTGGTCAACCAGGGTCGCACCATCACAATCAGTATGGACGTCTCACTGTGGGGTGATAGTTCAAAACAACAAAAAATTTAAAATTACAAACTCATCATCACACTTGCATGATTGAGTCCTGGTAGCAACAATCACATGCCAAGATGAAATAATTTCGTTAGCATGTATCTATGCACCGTGCACTGAAACCAAGAGAAAACAATTTCTGAAAACATTTCTACTCTCACCCTCCCACCAGATATCATCATGTTAGGCAATTTCAACTTCTGGGATAACCCCAATATAGATCGATGGCCTAATCCCAGGGGATACCCACCTGGACACATTGAATATTGCACAATGAAGGCATCTCTTGGCTTACAGGATGCTCTTCCCCCCAATTCACCAATCTTTCCCCACATGACGAGACCTAACATATGTGGGGGACTGCTCATATTGATGAGTCATATTGACCACATCCTTATCCCACAATCCCACCACTCAAGAATCTCCAAATTCACAACAAAAAAGATCAATTTTTCTAACCACCGATTAGTTATGGTGCAGTTAACGCCAACCCAATCCCACACACAGGTGTCGCCTTGAAGAAAGCTTCACCCAGAAAATATAAAATTTCCTGAGATATCTGACTGGGTTGAAAACAAGGCTACAAACCCATAATTCATAACCCCATTCACTTCAGATCCCATTGGAACATGGGAAAATTTCAAAAAAGATTTAATCAACAAAACCTGACATATTGCATCACGCAAGTACACTGCGGACACAGCCACAATCAAGCGTACCTTGGCAGAATAGACCACCTGGAAATAAATACTCTGAGATCTGGCTATAGCCCTGTTTGGGGACGCAAATGGGAAGAAATTTCAGCCCAACTTAATAATCTCATCTTCAAACAACAACACAGAATCAAATTATCAAACAAAGGTAAGTTCATAAAGGAAGGCGAAACCTGTTTGAAATACTTTTCCACCAATTCCACTCCTGCAGAAACCAGCCCACATGCACACAGGTCCACAAGACCAACAGCACCGTGGCAACTGACCCTGAGGAGGTCAAGGCGGAAGTACACCGCTATTACACCGAATTATATCGCAAAATGCCAACAGATCCACAAAAAATTAAAGAATTTATTCAAACTGCCAAGATACAAAGTACACCACCGAATTACAATATACTATCCCTTATTACACGGGAAGAGCTTTGGGAAACAATTCGCGATGCACCACATAGGAAATGCCCAGGGCCTGATGGGATACCCTACGAATTTTACAAAAAATATTTTCAACAAATCGCTCCCCTCCTATTGGCGTCAATGAACCAGAGTTTGTTGGAAACACGCTATTACCAGGAGGTCATGAATCATATGTTATAACCATGTATAAAAAGGGTGACAAGTTGGACCTGGCCAACTGGTGCCCAATTGCACTCTCCAATACTGACACAAAAATTATAACAAAAATTTTAGCAGCCAGATTAGGCGCAATAGCATCTGACGTCCTGTCACCCAACCAGTTTGGGTTTATACCAAGGCGTTCAATATGGAACAACATTCACCCTGTTGAAAACATTTGCCAATCCAAAGCAACTGGTGCCCTGGTCTTCTTGGATCAGGAAAAGGCGTATGATTATGTTAGCTGGCCATACCTAAAAGAATGTCTACATGCCTTCAAACTCCCACCAAGATTTATAAAATGGGCGATGATCCTAACAGAATCTGCAACCATGGCTGTATGTGGCCCTGGATTCCTAACAAACAAGATCAAACCACACAGAGGGCTCAAACAAGGGGATCCCCTCAGCCCACTGCTATACAATTTCAGCTTTGATCCGCTCCTCTGAGTAACTGACTCACGTCTTATGGGGATAACCGCACAAGGCAACCAACAGGCAAGATACAGGCCTTTGCAGATGACTGTGTAGCAGGTATAGCAAACAAAGAAGATGCCCAACAGCTGGAACGCACTCTAGAGGAATACTCCAAGATGAGCAATGCATCACTCAACAAAAGGAAGACAGAAATAATCCTCTTAAGCAAATACACAAACATTTGGGCCACAACATCAGAACCTCACACCAACACTCAAAAAAAACCCAATCATTTTACCCACTGCAACACCTCCCACCACCACTCCTGTTCGACACCTTGGAATCTGGATAGAATCAGGGGGATATGCTAATGAGACAATGGAAAGTAACCTGTTACAACGGGTATCCAAACGCGTAGCCTCCCTCAAGGGGAGAACCCCAGGACTAACAGGACGAGTTACAAATGCTAACTCGCTCATCCTCCCAATACTGTGGTACCAGGCCCATGCGATAGCCTTCTCACCTACCTTTATAACCTCAATTCGCGCGCTTATCCAGGGATGGCTGTGGCCTGGCTCTCACCCTCCTATACGGATGGAAACACTACTTGGCCCACGCTCAGGTGGAGGCATGGGACTAATAGATTTTGAGAGCCATGCCAATCACATCCTAGGTACCTGGATAAAGGAAGTCCTTGCTCCAGACCTCCCGCAACAACATTAGTCCAGAGCAGCAAGGACTAACTTTGCACAAGCGCTCAAATTAACCAACCCACATAGTCCACCCAGACTACTTTCATACCTTGCCAAGCACCCTACTGCAACAGGTCAGCATGGAACCTCCCCTCATTTCAAACATATTCTCTGAACTATCCGCTGTATGGGATGGACCATAGAGAACATGGTTAGTATACAGGGAAGGGGACGACCCAGCCCCCAATTCAAATTAAGAGACCCAAAAACCACCCCCAGAGGGATAATCTCGCAACAACCCCAAGCATAGATAGGATAGAATACCTAGATATGCTGGACACTCCTTATGATTTAACCACACAGAAAGCAATGTGGAAAATGACACACCACCCACTCCTACAGCCAAGGATAAGAGCAAACGCCTGGCGCTGTTTGAGAAGGACCTATAGGATGGCGGACCGCTCCAACTCCCTCCACAAAACATGTGCAGTATGTGGAGGGGAGGGATCCCCTACATCACCGCCTAGAAACATGCCCCCAACCAAAGCTATATGGCAGGAAGTCGCACGCCTGCTCAAAATTCAAATTAAACAGGAATTCTCGATATAAAAGAGTATCTTCGCGCTCCATATTGAGTCACCAACCCCATCTACCCTCCGTTCCCTAATAATATCCATTGCAATGTGGACAATACACACAATTGCTTTAGATGCGGTCAAGGGCACGGTCCCAACCATTCATGGGATTATTAACAGATTCCATGTCCACTTACTAGAGAACTTCCAAGCCTGGCTCTATGGATATATGAGACCAAGACAAAATGCGCTCATAGAATCATGGTTCCCACTCTGGTTCCTCCACACAGATCCTTTCCTTCACACCTGCTCCATAGTAGGGGAAACCCCCTCGAGTAGCGCACCAACCCACCTATAACTGGCAGTCCCGTTGGCAACAGGGGTAACTTGAGTACCCTGGGGTGCCCAATTTTTATATTTGTTAGTTATTCTCTTAGTTTCACATATATTTGGTAATGTCCGTCCCCTGGTTGGCTTACCTCGGTTAAATAAAAAGAGTGAACATAAGCTAAGAAATTCTTGAAAAAGCTAATTGACTAAAAATAGAGATGTTTATTTTGAAAATCATTGAAAGGGTTAAGTAGATCAAGTAAAGTTAGGATAATCAGCTCACCAGCCATGAGGGCAACAGCAAAGCTGTTAGTCTGAGTGGCACAAGAGTAGCACTGACACAGCATATAAGCTATATCAATGTAAGCTTACACATAACCCAAGCAACAACAGGTAACACCACCTTATAATATAAACCCTAAACTAATCAGTACAAATTCTCTAGGAATAAATAAACACAAGAAATGCTGGGTAAATCCAAAATTAATTGAATAAATTGAAGATTAAAATAATCCTAAGATGGATAATGTGGTCATATAGATTCCCACAAATACCCCCACATGAGCAGATAGTACAGAAAATGCTGCTTCCTCTAAAAGCTCTGGCTATAATGATTTTTCTTGCCAGTCTGAAATGGATGCAACCTTTTTCAAGGAATGTCATGACCTGTAAGAAGAAGTATCCTCTATGGCCTCACTAGAACCAGCGCTTTGAGTTAAACAGATTTTTAAATCCGTCCTCAGCTAATCCAACAATAATGCCCCTCCATGAAGAGAAACCAGTTGTGGCCATTTCTTCAATTAATCCATGGTCTTTATTTCATCCTTTGCTCAATGCTGAACTTGACTTTAACTAATGATAGATTCTTCTACAGCTTTGTTAAATTCAGCATAACCCTTAAGCCAAATGAACCAGTTCATTCTAATTTAGATTAGTAATTCCTTTCAAATTCAGATCTACTACCATAGTTTCTTTTTTAAAGCAGGAAATTCTACAAGCCAAAGTTTTTATAAATGGAACCGACTATTGAACAAGGAACACATCAAGTTTCTCTATGAAGAACTTCACAGAAGATTGACTGAGGCACTTGGCATCTCCTTAAAACCTAGTGACCTAAATCATACTTTTGATTGAGATACCACTGTATACATGCTTCATTTTCTGGGCATATTATTTGCACCTGGTCGCCAAACTCCTCATATCACTTAACTTTCACCACTCCTTCCCTTTTTGCTTCCAGGAAGAATGCAGTCGCCACCTCCACAATGTAGTTTGTTGCCGGCATGACTACTTCATGGCTGGGATATTTGATGATGTCTTCCTCTTATGAAAATAACAGCTGTATGATCAAGCAACCTCCTGAACATCTCCCTTGTTTGCTGTTATCCCGTATAGTAAGTGTACTTGATGAAGCTTGTTACCAAGTATTTAGGACACAGCTTACAGCGCCTGTACCCTATATGGACTACATGAATTTTTTGTAATTGTAATTTTCTCCCATTGTTGCTTAACCCCACGATCTAGTGTTTCTCATCTTGAAAACTCATATATATCAATTGTGCTCTAATTTGTTGCATTTTTTGCAAAATTCTCATCAGGTACACAGAATGTGGTTTTGTTTTGTTTTGACTCTTGCAGGTGTCTGATCTCAGATTAAATTCAGCGGCATCATTGCCATAATCATCATAAACTTTCATTCCACTCACCATCACTTTTGAGCGATTTTGATAAAAAAAGTAACCATTAATTTTTGACACTGCCAACTATAATGCATCAGTTTTCCATTTATGTCCGTGGATCCACCACCTGCTTTTCCAGTTTGGGTCATCAGTGCTCCACCTGCTAGCGTTTATGCTCAGCAGGCAAACGTGTGTGAATGGACTCATTCAGAACGCCTAATACAACTGGACACTTTGTCCCTCCAAGGGACATAGCACTGCACCTCGCATGAGTCCACCCAACCTGCCCCCACCCCCTAGCCCTACCTCAACCCAATATCTGCTTTTGCCTCTGCATCAAATATGGACATATCTTCCTATTTGCTGACAAAGCAATTGTTGAGCTGGCAACAGCCACATTCGCTCCAGCAGGTTTTATTGACATCCGCCCTTATAAGGGCTATTTTGAATTGGCTTCCCCACGGAAGAGGATGCGGCCACTGCAGCGGCGACGCCCTTAATTTACAAAAACACACCCATTACCACCACCTGAACTCATCTCCTCAATGATACCACACTTGTGGTGACCTTTACAAACTTTAACTCCCACCTTCTCAAACACTCTATGAGGATTTAGTGTCAGGGCTGTCCACTTATGGCACAAACCCCATACTCTAATTCCTTGTCCCAAGTAGTGCTGAGCGCCTAGCAGCAAATTGGGCAATGGCCACCATCGCCCCCTACCAGCTAAACATGGCCCAGCACATACCACCGTATGCCTATATTCCATCTGCACCTGACCATTTATTTTGGTTCACACTGACAATAGTCACACAATTTGCCCCATATGCCATGAATTGTACCATATAAAAAAAGTATGTCATTACAATTCAAACAACATAAACACTGCCAAATCCGCCAATGAGGCCACACCAACAGCGTTTGAATGGGGATTTTGGCTGCCCCCACCCCCACAGGCTGAGTGATTGTTAAATCTGAAGAAAAAATAGCAACCCATGACCAAGCCAGCCAATTTACACACATGCCAACCAATTGGGCGCAGGGATGGACCCAAATTTAATACAACCAATTTCCCTTCCCAAAACCTACCCATCCCAAGCCATGTATCACTAAATCATTCCTACTCTTCTAAATCCCTGGGACTCATTGGATGAATTGGAAGAATCTGGTGAAATTTGTCCCACCACCAGACTCCTCAGTTAGTTTAAAGCCACATCTTAATTCAGACTTTGATTCACCTTTCCCACCCAAGAAATTTATCCCAAACCTACTGCTACCCCTTTCCTGAGTGACCATCATCTAGCTGAAGTCGCGGTGACTTCACTCAAAGTCTTCATCTCCATAAAGCCATGGCAGCCTCTGTCACTGAATTTAAAGAAGGGCTGCATCCCACTGAATTCCCCACCAATTTCTCTGATGTTGCAGAAGAAATCACCTGACTCAGAGAAGTTGCTATCACCGCTGTCAAGCATGTTGTGGAATTGTCTGATTTTTCCCCATCCACATGCATCACAAGAGCCAACATTACAAAATTTATCCAGCTTACCAATCTACGCATCCAAATGGAATACCAGTATGCTGAACTCATAGAGGCTTTGATCCAGGCCCAAATTGTGGATCTCAACGCTTGTCTACTTCATCTTGACTCTCATCCTGTGGATGCCCCAACCTCCTTGCTCTCAGCATTGATCCGCCTCTTCAATGCTGAAACTAAAATCAGAACTGAGAGAAATAATCCGTTTGATCCCCCTCCCCCTCCGCCATGGTGGGATTAGCAGCTTGCCGGTGTGCCACCTGGTAGGTTATTATTTCATTTTTGTGTGTTTCGCTGCTCATTTTGGGCGGTTGATTATTATTTTTGGTTTGTTTCATTGGAATTTCTGTTTTGGTAATGTCCATCCACAGGTTGGCATACCTCAAATAAATTTTAAAGTATCATAATCATCATTAAACCTCAATCTCCTCAAAGGCGGCAAAGGCAGACATTGCACCTTTAACCTAAAACTACTGGATAAAATATATTAATGATCTTTGCTTTTCTCAAAGGATCTTTCTTTCTCGTTGCAAACACTTTTGCAACCCATTCAATTCAAGACTAAATCTAGTTTGATAATCTCATAGAGGGGATTAGTCTGCGCCCATGTCTGGGAGCAGTTGGGCAAGCAAGGCAAGAGGAGCAGGCGGAAGGCCCGCGGCCTCTAACATTCAAAAACGCCCCGGAGAATCCAGCGGAATAGAAAAAAATCTAAAAAAACTGGCGGTCACAATTTCCCCAGAGATACTCACGTGGCAAGCATGATGCAACCAGTACATCAATACGCCATATTCCCAGCCACTTTCGTCGGTGGAATTCGGAGTCTGTGTGTATCTGGACATCCAAAATACAGCCCTATGGGAAAAATTTTGTGAAGATGTACACAAAATTTTCCCGACCGCGGTGTACGTTGCACCTCACTCCATGTCGCGCGGTTGGCTGGACCTAGGTTTTGAAAGCAAAATAGCAGCAGATGAGGCTGCAGTGGTGCGCGTAGTGGTTGACCTCTCTGAAGGGCAACAGGTTGTCGAAACTAAACGCACCAGATGGACAAAATCAAACCAAATTTTCCTCACATTTGACTTTTTGCCTACTACAGTAAAATGTGACATTTTGGAGCAACACCTGAAAGATGGTCTCGCCATATATGGCGAAATACAATCTTTTGAAATGCAACGTTTCACGCTGATGCCACACCTGTGCACTGGCAAAGCCATCGCAGTTCTGACCCCAACTGAGGAGATCGCGAAGGACCTAACCCAGATCCCACACTCCACCTTTATTGACATTGCAGGGCACACCACCCACCCATTCTGGGTAACCGTGGACAGCGCGCCCCCCATTTGCACCCACTGTGATGCGTTCAGCCATAAGGCACACATGTGCCCCATTAAAGAGGGTGTTACATTCCAAGAGCACCCCTCGGCAGCCATGGCCAGCGGAGAGGCGCACTACAAACCAACCGCAAGCACCAAAGAGGCTTTCCTGTGGGGAGCACAAGGCTGCTACCTATTGGTAAAGCCCATCTCCCCGCAGGAGTGGAAGAAGGCTAAGCAGGCCCATAGGACCGCGGCCAAGGAAGCGGCCAAGGTCACCACCACCATCCCACACTCACAACGCCAGGAGGACATGGAGACCTTTGCGGCGGAAGCAACTCAGGAATCCATCACCCAATCAGATTGGGAGGCCCAAGCCAAATGGGCCACTCAATCTGAGGATCCGATGGGAGATTTGATCTCACCCAATCGCTGCACCCAAGCCCCAGTTGAAACTGACTTGGGACCTATCCCAACCAAAAAAATTTTTTTGCCCCACTTGACGGTGCACCGAACTTATCCGCACCGCAAAAAATTCGTCCGCCGTTGGGAAAACAAAAAGCAAAGGCCAAAGCCAACGCGACTCTTTCTGCAAAAATTAACAAAAACCCCGATAGCGTTGCTGCTAATACCCGCACTGCTGTGAAAGCCCGTGGGGACCTGGAAGAGGCTGGTGGGCCAGGGGCCCACCCCCTCGCACCTAAGGTGCGATGGGGGAAACCTTCACTATAGGGACGCTGAATATCTTTGGACTCAAGGCCTCCCTGTCCCGGGCTAGGAAACTGAGTTTTTTACAAAATAATTTACCCGTGGATATCCTGGCCATCCAGGATACCCACTGTCCACGAGGTTCCAAGGATGCTTGGAAAACAATGCTCCTACCATCCCTATCCTTTTGGTCGAAGCACTATGGGGGTGCTAATTCAGAAAAACAATTTTTTCAAATTTACATCTTCAGAAACATTCCTAAATGACTGAGTGCTCGTTGTCACCTTCTCATGGGCTGATGTTGCACACACAATTGTCAACATTTACGCCCCAAACGGTGCACAAGAGCGTTGGGAATTTTTCTCATCGGTCAAATTCCTCCTGCTACCCCCGATTCTTTCCTAATTGGTGACATGAACTGTTGGCTAACCTCACCAACGGACCGGTGGCCACCCTCACCCCATGCCCCACAGGGTCACATAGAAATACGCATTCTAAAAGCCACCCTTGGGTTAATGAATGCGCTGCTGTGACATGCCCCACTGCTCAAAAACATGACACGTCCCCACATCCACAACGGCCAATTAAGGTCCATGACCCGCATTGACCTTATTCTAGTGCCAGCGAAATTCCAACCCCACATCTCCCACTTCAAAACAATGAAAATGGAATTCTTCGACCACCGACTGGTCTCGATAACATACCACTTACCTATCACAGTTGTAAAGGCCCCACATTGGTGCAAAATCTGCCCCCAGAGCTTGCGTCGCCAGGATTTTCCACGTGGGTGGAAGAGGCAACTTTGGCAAAATCGTTTGTTGCACCATTTTGCGCGGACCCCATTTCCACATGGGCAACTTTCAAAGATGACACCATCCGCCACTATCGCCATCTCTCATCCAGATGCTCACGAGCCACATCGGCAGTTATATCGCGCTGGCGGAATTAACCACTTGGAGTCCAACATTCCAGCCTCTGGATATAGCCCTGCATGGGGCCAGAAGTGGGCGGAGGCAGCAGCCCACCTCAACGCACTTGAAAGGCAACACAAACATTGGGTTTGTGTCCAATACAGGGCCACATGCATCACTAAAGGTGATAAGTGCACCGCATACTTCTTCAAAAAATTTTTTGCACCATGCCAGAGTGTGGCCTGCACACAGGTATGAAGATCGGATAATTCTATTGTGGACACACCGGCTGAAGTGGCAATCGAAACGCAAAGATATTACTCTGAGTTATACCAAGCCAAACCAATTCAGCTGGCCGAAATGGCGGAATTTCTTGACAGAGCTCATATCCGCACCGTTTCCGATACCCGGAAATAATGAATTTAATTACTCCAAACGAATTATGGACTACCATTCGCGGTGTGCCAAACTGAAAATGCCCAGGCCCAGATGGCATTCCATATGAGTTCTACAAAAAATATTTTAAATACATATCCCCATTGCTGCTAGCCTCACTCAACCAAAGCCTGTTGGAAACGCGCCTCCTACCAGGAGGACATGAGGCTTTTACAGTCACACTCTTCAAGAAAGGGGATAGGCTAGACTTAGCCAACTGGCGCCCCATTTCTCTAACAAACACAGACACCAAAATTTTAACAAAAATCATGGCTAACCGTTTAGGGACTGTAGCATCTGCCACCATCTCTCCAGAACAATTTGGTTTCATCCCCAGAAGGTTGATTTGGGATAACGTTCACTCTGTGGCTAATGTGTGTCAGTCCACAGCCTCTGGGGCACTTGTATTCTTGGACCAACTAAAGGCCTATGATAGAGTAAACTGGGAATACCTTAGAGCCTGCCTCCAACAATTCCGCCTACCTCCCCGCTTCATTAACTAGGGTGATGCTGCTCACGGAATCTGCAACAATGGCTGTGCGCAGCCCAGGTTTCCTAACGGAAGTAGTCCATCCTCAAAGGGGCCTGCGACAAGGGGACCCCCTGAGCCCACTCTTATACAACTTCAGCCTTGACCCACTACTGCAAAATGTGAATGCCCAACTCACCGGGGTCCATGTGCCAGGCCAAACCCCAGTCAAGATGATGGCATTTGCAGATGATTGCGTGGTGGGGGTGTCTAATAATAAAGATGCATGCGCGCTTGAAGCCCTCATCCAGGAATATTCCCGGGTAAGCAACGCGGCACTGAACGCCTCCAAAACTGAAATCATCCTCCTTGGTCGGTTTCAGAACTGCTGGGCCCCAGCAAGTAGTTCCCAACCCAGCCCAGCTGCTCGCCCAAGTCCACGCCTTACTAACTCAAAACACACCGCTCCACTGGTGCTCCCCTTTGTGCTGCGACCTACCATAGGATCGGTACGCCATCTGGGCGTGTGGTTGGAGGCAGGAGGATACGCGTCAGCAGTAATGGAGGGCCATATACTGGACAACGTGACGAAGCGAATCGCCTCTCTCAGAGCCCACCCTACTACCCTCACTGGCAGGGTTGTTCTTGCCAACTCGATGCTCCTATCCAAAGTCTGGTTTGGAGCCCACGCCATCCCCTTCTCCCCAAGCTTCTTCAAATCCCTGTATGCTTTGCTACAAGGTTGGCTTTGGTCAGGCCGCCCTCCACCAGTACGGCTAGAGGTCATGTTTGGCCCTCATCATCATGGTGGCATGGGCCTACTTGACTTCAAAGCCCATGCCGCCAAGATCCTAGGCACCTGGATTGCGGCCGTCACTGCTCCTACACTCCCATCCCAACACTGGTCCCGTGCGGCCCTCTCCAACTTCTCCTGAGCCTTGGGCCTCAACAATCCATCAAACCCCCACTCCCTGATGAAATCCCTCGCATCACACACATCAGCCACAGGTCCTCACGGGACCAAAACCCACTACAAACGAATCCTACTCTCCATGAGAAGCGCAGAGTGGAGAATTCGTACTAGTGGACATACAACCTGAAGAGGCCGCCCCTCTCCTCAGTTCACACAAGAGGTACAGGGACTACCCATACATGATGGCGTGATCCCCATTCGACCCCAAGTCCTATCCATGGTGGACTACCTGGACATGATGGACATCCCTTATTCCACTGAGACCCAAAAGACTATCTGGAAATACGCACACCATCCTCTGTTGCAGCCTCAAGTCCATTCCCATGTGTGGCGCTGCCTGAGGCGGGTGTATCATACAGCTGAGCGCTCTAATGCTTTACACTCATCCTGTGTCGTGTGTGGCCAGTATGGAACGCTGTTTCACCGCCTGGAGAAGTGCCCCACCTCTAAAGTAATATGGCGCGAAGTCCAACGTCTGCTAGGCCAGGATCAAACACATCCTTCAGTCTGTCAAGAGATATGTTTGCTTCATCAATGGCCTCCCCCTCCCACCCTCCCTTCATGCTCTGGTGGTTGCAATCGCCATGTGGACTATCCACACGATTGTCTTGGATGCCATCCCCAGATCCATCCCCACCCTCCCTGAAGCTGTCCACAGATTCCGGTCTCATTTGGTGGATCACTTTCAAGCGTGGATGTTTGGATATCTCCCACCACGTCGCTGGCAGCTGGTCTCCTCCTGGTTCCCAGTCTGGTTCATCAAATCAGACCCCTTCCTCCACACGTGCTCAATAGTGGCTACGCCCCCTACACACGTTCCCTCCCCCTTCCCATAAGTGGCGTCCCCGCTGGCAACAAGAGATAGCATCGCTTCTCTGGGGTGCCTCACCTGGTACTGAGTTTTGTCTCGTCTGAGTCATATTCGGAAGTGTCCGTCCCATGGTCGGCCTTCCCCGCAATAAATTTAAATCTTTGCTTTTCTCTTTTATCATTGGGGTTTCCCCAAATTTTCCCAATATTTTAATGTAGTTTATTTATTTTATAATCTTTTATGTATTTTTCTTTTTTCTAATTTTACTCTTTTATAAATTTACTATGAGACTGATAATATACACAACCATCAGTAACATTTTGATCATGTAGGAATCAGTCGCCAATTTCATAATGTTCTCATATAGTCCTGGCCATAATGCATCTGACTTAATTTTTGTGATTAAACCCATGAGCTTCACATTAGCAACACATTAGAAATGGATTTTCTGTCAGGATAGGTCAGACCTTATCATTGGACTTCCTATCCTGAACTCCTCTTATAGCCATTTTGTAAACTTGAGATTGAAGGTTGACTATAATGTTTGTAAGCTAATACAAGTATTTTTCCACGCTCATCCCAGGATTCAGTTCCACTGCTGAATATATGCTTTGTGGTAACGCTTACTGTTGATTATATAATAACTTTAGCGGCGTTTTCTATATTGCCAAATGGAAGCTGATATTGTATGTGAAGGTCAATGAAAACAGATGAGACGCCCATAAAGACGCATTACCCAGGGACAGATTACTGAGAGTGGTGACCAGAATTTAATTTACTCATTCAACAACAGCATATATTTCAGGATAATATGGAGCAGACACTATAATTTTAATCCTCATTATTAATTCAGATGGGGAATTATTGAAAGAGATGAACTTCGTCCCATTATCACTCAATAAACCCTGGACAGCTGTGTTGGTATATGACCCGCTCTAGGATGAATTTTGCAGTACACATTGCATCCGCTTGGCTCAGTGCTTTTGTTTTGATAAACCTCATTAGGTAGTCAATGGCAACTAAGATGGATTATCTCTTTCTCCTGTGCTCACGTTCAAAGGTCTATATGTCTATAGAGACCATATACCACACGAAACCTAGTTTTACTAATTGGTAACATGTAACGTACTTAAGCGTTTTACAGAGTTGACACTTCATGAAACAAGTGATGAAATCAGCAACATCTCAATTCAGCAGTCTCAATAATAGTATTGGCGAATGTGATCCAACGTTTCCTCATCTTCCATGGCTGACAACCTTGTGTGCAATGCGGATTAATTCTGTTTGCTCTAAAGCTTTATAAAGAAGCCTTTTGTCATCCATCATTTTGAAAATTTGGCCATTGATGAGTTTCTTTTTCTCCATGGTCTTATTCAATGCAGTCTAAAATTTTGTCTATTTAATTCTCTGATTCTCAGACCAGTTAGTCAAACAGTTCATTAGCCTGATCTTGCACAGCAAGAACGGTTGATAACTTCAACAATCCATAGGCTTCTGGTTTTTATTGCCAGCGTGATGTTTGATCTCAAAGTCATAGGTCTGCAATTTTAAAGCTCACCACGCCAAACTCCCCTCTGGTTCCTTCAGGATATGCATCCACTGGAGAGAGGCGTGGTTGGTCGTGACCTTAAAATTTGATTTATGAATGTAGACATGAAACTGCTTGCAGGTATAGATTACAATATACTCCCACTTGGTGATTATACAGTTCCTTTCAGCCTTTGATAAGGTATGGCTAATATACGCCACAGAATGTTCTCCCCACTTTTTTCAAATTGAATGAAAACTGTTCCTATTGCATAAGTGACAAATCTGATTCTTTTATGAATGTCTTGCAAATTCTGATAGTTGAGAACAGGACTTGATGTCAATCAATTAAACAGTTCATCAAAATCGTTTTGGGCTTTATCCTATATAAACAAACCCTTTTTTAAAACGCTTTAAAAGATGAAATAACGGGCCAACTTTCTTTATGTAACCTTTAAGAATTGGCAATAATAGCTGACCATTCAAGTAAATCTTAAACATTGCAAACACTAATAGGGATCAACGTCCGTTCTATTGCTTCCACCTTCTATACTATATATTTGAGTCCATCAGCGTTAATAAAACCTAGTTATTCTTTTTTCATATTAAAGAAATGGTTTTCTCGCAGTTTTTAGTTAGAATCTGCTGAATCCATTCTCATAAATATTTCTAGGTGACCCAGATGATTTTGGATGTTAAGTTGAAAACGTTGATGTTGTCCAGATAGACTAGGACATATGACAATTTGAGGTACATTGAGAGCATTTGCATGCCCACTGGAACGTCACAGGTTCATTGCACAAGCCTTAAGGCAACCTTGTCAACTATTACTGCCCCTGTGCCATGTTTATGACATAATTCTTTGATCTTCTGGAGGCATATCAGCTTGTCAATAGATGGAGATCAAATCCATCATGGAGAAGAATTTGGCTCCTCCTAATTATAATAATGCATCATCGATTCCTGGTAGGGGGTGAAAATCCTTCTTCATAATTTAGTTCATCTGATGGTAGTCAATCATGACTATCTGATCCATTTTTATATCATAATAGGACTCGCCTATGTTCTGGATAATGGTATGAGCATTTTATGCTCTTACAACTTCTCAATTTTTTTGGCAACAACTGCCTATGCTGCCAAGGCCTCTGAATGGATCTCATCCAAATAGTACAGCTTCTCTAGTCTTGACTAAGTGTAATACATCCTTCACATATCCCAGATTGTGGTTGTCTTGTATAAAAAATTTGGTACTTCTCTAACAAAGCATTATCTTTATCCTTTTGGCCCTCCATCAAACCAACTAACTAATCTCTCACAATCAATGTTTGAATATTCCTTGTAGATTGTCCAGGTATCCCTACTCATAGAATTCCACAAACTCTTGAAAGTAATAAATTCTGACACCAGGTTCAGTTTGGCAAGTACAACCACCTGGTGCCATTTTGAATTTCATCAAAGTATTTCCCAGGCTAGACAAGAGACATGAATCTCCTGATGACAGGTAATAAAACTTTAAAGGGCTATCCCAAATTTAAACCCTCAATTGTTGCCAATGAGCTCTTCAATCTACACATAAAGCTGCTTTTGGCTCTCAAATGTCAGCCCAGTTTTACAACTTTATGCGTTCCAGGTTGAAAATTAACATCCTCTTTTGCTTAAATTGTCCCCAGAGATTTTGTTCACAGTTGGGACTTCTACCTGAATGGTAGATTCTGATGTGTCGACTGACAGGATTAAACCCAACCTGATCATATAGAAAAACCTCTGTTGGGATATTCCCTGACTAAATTATGACTCTCAAAGTAAGGATCAACCCCAACCTACGCGATCAACTATTGCTTCCTCAGATCTACCTAATCTTTGGGTTTAAACCTTATCCATGCCGCAATGCAGCATATTTGACTAGACAATTGGGCTATCACAAAATACCTGATTTATTTATCCTAATAGATCTAAGCTTGAACTTTTTGGATTTCCCCCCAAGACACCTCCCCAAATTTCCCTTATATTGATGCTACTAAGCTAATAAACTTTACTTTTTCTCCTTTTCTTAGTTTTAAGATAAATTTGTATTTACTAGAAAATTGCCTCATCAGACCTAGTATCTTGTATAAAGACTTTTTTGACCAAGAAAAAGCAAAAGCTACTTATCCAACACATTCAAGCTTTAGTCACCTGTCCAACAATTAACAAGGGATCATTGGTATCAAAATCATGATCCTGACAAAACTGGTGCTTCCTGCCAGGTCCACCCTGAGTTTATGGCGAATTTATAAAAATTAAAAACTTAGATAAAAGCAACCATGAACAATAACAATTCAATTTTAGAGAACTCCTTGGATAGTGAAGCTTTCCATCTCAGTGAATGGGTGATCAATATGCATGTAGGAGATACAGCGTCCAACTACAATATTCACTTCCCCTGTCAATGGAAGTGACCCTCAACGCTCCATCCACTAAATAATACAACTCGCATTTATCAGATTTAACTGAAGCTCTCCATCTACTCATATCTGGGGCCTTTGTACCTGGAGGCCAAGCCAATAAAGACGTTTATCGCTGTGCCAGCCCCTATTATGATATTAACTAAAAGCTCTTTTCTCAATATTAAACAGGTTGGAGCTGGACAAATGGAACGCTATCTGCGTCACTTTATACATTCTACCTTGTACCATCTACTTTAAGTAGCGGAGTTCCATCATCAGGAATTATTCCGCCAATTGCAGTTATTAGAGAGAATACACTCTTAGCTCCTTCAATTCTACCAATCTGCCTCCCATTTCAGCAATGAAAACTGAAATGTGATTTTAGAAAATTGGCAGCATATTAATGAGATGCAAGATGTGCCAACCCGTTTTGATCAAGGAGCCATGAGTTTTTTTGGATGGAACTCACCACTGGTTTTAATCAACTAGAGGTCATTAACCATAATCAGGTTGTAGATTAAACCTTCAAAGTACGATCTGAATTTAATAGCTTTATCACTTCTGTGGATGAACGCCTTCAATCGTTGGAGGAAATGATTTACAAATTATAGGATGGCCAGAGTAGTCTCCATACTTTGGGGCCTCAAGGAGTGCCTGGTATGTGTGAACCCCCAGTTATGATGGACGTGATGGCGAATGGGCCCCATAGTTGTGGTGGACAGGATGGTGAATGAGAATCCTCTGGTCATGACGGACAAAATGTTAGATGGGGAAACCCTGGCCTAGAGGACCTCTGGAACCCAGCGTTGACCCAGGAATTCCCAAATAGTGAAACTAGGCACTAATCCAATAAATAAAAATCCTTGATGTCCAATTGGGATGTGTCAACAAAAAAGCCCAACTCACTTGGGATGGAGTTCACCTCTCCCCTGAAGTTTCACTTGTTCATCACAAATGCCTTAGACCTTGGCAAACCTACCTCCTGTGGTCCATAGATTGGAGCAAATAGTGCTTGCCACCAAACATCAACTTGAACTCCATGCCACCAATACCTTATTAAAAAATGAGATACGCCAGTTAAACCAACTCGTTTACATATAAGTTGTCTCTGTGCCACTCAAAAATGAGTAGATCTAATAATTGACAATATTTATGATCTGCGGAGTCAAATGGATTCGATTCATCCTCATGTATTCCTCAAATACCGCTTCTTTGTTAGGTGAAAGTGCTGTCCTCATATTGTTCCTTGTTATACAGCCTCCAACCCCCCAAGTGGTATATTTAAAACTTCATTCAAAGAAAGATACGTCCCAGGGAGGGAAGTATTTTCTATTTTTTATATAGATATTGAAGCTCTATGGAGGAAGCGTTCAATCTCATTGGATTAAACATTTGACAAATGTCTTAGTCGCATGGCACAAGATATTATGGTTCCCCATCTGATGCATTGCCAAACTTTGACTGATGTTAAGGCTGCTTTGCTCTGGGGATTTTGGGAGCGACCTGACACTATCCAACCAAAAGCAGACCATAATGGGCATCAGTTTTAATTGGGGGAAACTATAAACAAGTTCACCCACCGTTTTTACCTCAAGGCGCAAACTCTGGTTGCAGAAAATTTTCTTACATTAGATGATTCTATCACTGCCTCATTCTCAAAATTAAAGATATGCCTAATATATTACTTTATCTATGAGCGGTGAAATCCAACTTGATGTTGACTCAACAATATTAAAAAAGCTATTTTGGAAATTCTGGCCAAACTGCATAAGCCCACCGGGCACCTCAACTTAACAACAATAAGCCCCAGCCCCAAATGCTAGCCATTACTACCCCAATTTGCCTAAACCTAATTTATACTGCACCCAAGAGCTTTTCTTTTCTGTAACAATAACATTAGTTACTACAATTCAAGTTGAACAGCAATTTTTGACAATCACACAGGAAAAATTGGCTTTTACAATAAATATTAATTAAACTGAGCGAAAGCAGTAACAGATAATGGGCAAAACGGTGCACCAAAGGGCAAGAAGCGCCCTGGAGGGGGACCAGGAACCAATGCCACCAAGAAACCACAAACTGAACCACCTCCCAAGTTTGTGAAATTTACCTTGAAACACAACCAGTACATGGAAATCCAGTATAACCAACTCCTTCTAAAGGTAGAGCATGGGCTCTGACTCTACCTAGGGGTTGAGTCACTGAATTTATGGGAAAAATGTATGAGGATCAGGCCTCCCTCTTTCCTTATGTGGTGTACGTGAACATGGAAATGGTCCCATGCGGCTGGGTCAATTTAGGCTTTGAGACCAAAGAAGACACAGATGCCACTGCAAAAGTATGCGTCAAAGCTGCCCACCATGAGGGCAAACAAATTGTATGCACCATGCGCACCAGATGTAACAAAGCAAGCACTTTGTTCATCTCCTTTGACTCGCTTCCTACCAACCTCCCCCCATAAGCAAATTGAGGAGGAACTCTGAGTCAGACTCAAGCACTATGGAGATATTAAACAATTAGAATTACAAAGACTACAATTAATGCAAACCTTTGCACAGAAAGAGAATGCTGTAATCCACATGATCCCTGAGGTGGACAAGGATCTCACAAGAATCCCTCATGTAGCACAATTTCACCTCCCAGATGGGAAGGTGTCAGAACCATTCCAAGTTACACCAGAACGTGCACTGTCAATCTGCAACCACTGCACCACACTAGGACACAAGGAACATGCATGCCCAGTGAAGGAGGGCATCATGGCCCCAGAATTCTGCAATTATGCCATGGACAAAAAAGATGCAAAATTTGGCAAAATGGTAGATTCCAACCACGCATTCCAATGAAGATGATGGCACTACCTCATCATAGATCCAGTAGCACCCAAAGCATGCAAAATGTTGCAAAAGGCCCACAAATGGGAAGTTACCAAGCCGGAAGCACTTGCAGCCTCTGCCATTAACCCTGGCAAACTTCAGGAAGACAATGAGGAAATTAACTGATCCAACCAATCAGAACAGACTGCCCAAGCTGAGGAGGACATGGAGGAAATTGTCCAAGTCACCTAATCAGAGCATTATGACCAAAAGGAAAATTCTCTCAACAATGCGAATGAAAAAACAAATGACATCAATCATGATAATCAGCAGAACAATTTGGCTCTAATATGGGCGGAAAAGAGGGACCCAATTCTCCAAAAATACACCCTAAAACCGCAGAAACAAATCAGCACACCGCACCAATTAACAAAGGGTCGCAAGCGGAAGAACATGCTGAAATTTCAAAAAAATCCGCGATTTCTGTGAGAAATTGACACAAGGTATGGAGTCAGACGAAGCCACAGAATATACTGGTCTTATGACATGAAGCAGGACCAGTAACAAGGGAGTTGGGTTTGGGCTGGGCGGACCTCTCAACCACTCCTGAGGCGCCGCAGGCACCTCAGTAACAATAGGGATGCTAAACATTGTGGGAGCCAGGGCTTACACGTCCCAAGCCAAAAAACTAGATTACCTGCAAAATCCCCCTGTTGATATCTTGGCATCTAAGAAACCCACTGTCCACAAGGGGAAGAAGGATCCTGGTCCACCAGGGTCTTACCATCCCTATCAATTTTTGATGACACACTGTGGGGTGGTCATCAGAAATAACAAAAAAGACTAAAAATTCTAAAATCTCCTCATATCTGCATGGCTGAATCATGGTTGCAACGGTCATAAGCCAAGATGAAATGATTTTGATAGCAAGCATCTATGCGACGTCCACAGCAGCTGAGAGGAAACAATTTCTCAAAACTATCTCAACACTCGCCCTCCCACCTAAAACCATTTTAATGGGCGACTTTAACTGTTGGGATAACTCCATCATGGACTGATGGCCTAGTACCAGGGGATACCCACCAGGACACATTGAGTTCCGTGCTGAAGACATCCATAGGCCTATATGACACCCTCCCCCAAGTCACCACTCATTCCCAACATGACCTGCCCCAACATATGCGAGGGAACGCTCACATCAATGAGTTTCATCAACTTCACCTCACACTGAAAATACACCTCCGGAACATTTCTAAATTCACAACAAAAAAACTTTTCTGACCACCAACTCATCTCAGTGCAACTCTCACCAACCCAAATTCCTACACAGGCGTCAAATTGGAGGAAGCTACACCTGGAAAACATAAACTTGTTTGAAATATCTGACTGGGTCAAACACAAGGAAACAAACCCAGAATGCACATCTCCGCTCATATCAGATCCCATCAAAACTTGGGCAAATTTTTAAATCCAAATTACTATATAAAACTCACCACATTACCTCATGCAAGTACACCGCTGACACAACCACAATCAGGCGCACCTTGGCGGAGCTGGACCATCTTGAGCTCAATGTCCCAAATTCTGGCTACAGCCCCAATTGGGGTAAAAAATGGGCGAAAATATCAGCCCGCATAAACTCTCTCATATTCAAACACCAGCACAGAAATAAGGTATCGAGAAAAGGTAAGTTCATAAAAGAAGGCGAAACCTGCTCAACATACTTTTTTCACCGATACCACTCCTGCGGCAACCAGCCTGCGTGCACACAGGTCCATAAAGTTGACAGCTCTGTGGCAACTGACCCAATGAAGGTCAAGGTGTAAGTACACCATTATTACACCAAACTATATTGTGACACCCCAACTGACCCCCAAAAAATTAAAAAATTTATACAAACTGCAGGAATACAAAGCACACCGCCTGACTAAAACCTCCTAAATGTAATAACAAAGGAGGAACTCTGGGACACAGTCCGCGGTGTACCTTATAGAAAATGCCCAGGACCAGATGGGATACCCTATGAATTCTACAAAAAAATACTTTAAGCAAATCACCCCCTCCTCTTAGCATCAATGAATTAGTGCCTACTGGAGACACGCCTCCTGCCTGGTGGCCAGAACTCCTATGTCATAACCCTGTACAAAAAGGGTGACAAATTGGACCTGGCCAACTGGCGCCCAATTGCACTCTCTAACACTGATACAAGGCTACTTACAAAAATTTTAGCATCCAGATTAGGCACAATAGCCCCCAATATCCTGTCATCCAATCAATTTGGGCTCATCCAGGGCGCTCAATCTGGACCAATATACACTCAGTTTCCAACATATCCCAATCCAAAGCATCTGGAGCTCTGGTATTTCTATACCAGGAGAAGGCATATGACCGCGTTAGCTGGCCATACTTGAAGGAATGCCTAAGCGCCTTCAATCTACCACCCAGATTTATAAACTGAGCGATGCTTCTCACGGAATCCGCTTCTATGGCTGTGTGTGGCCCTGGCTTCCTAACTGACAATATCACACCACACAGAGGGCTCAAACAAGAGGACTCCCTCAGCCCACTGCTGTACAACTTCAGCTTTAATCCACTCCTCCGCGTTGCTGAGTCACGCCTCATGGGCATAACTGCACGAGGCCAGTCCCCAGTCAAGATAATAGCCTTTGCGGATAAATGCGTGACAGGTATAACTAACAGTAATGACGCCCAAAAGTTGTAACTCACCCTAGAGGAATACTCCATTATGAGTAATGCATCGCTCAATAAACGGAAAACAGAAATAATCCTCCTAAGCAAATACATCAACAACTGGACCACAACACCCAAACCCCACAACCCCAAGACGGAAAAGCCCATTCATCATACCCTTTGCATCACCCCCACCACACCCTGTCCGCCACCTTGGGTTATGGCTGGAAACAGGGGGTATGGCAATGAGATGATTGAGAATAATCTATTACAAACGGGTATACAACTGCATCGCCTCACTCAAGGGAAGATCCCTGGGACTAACAGGGCGAGTAGCAGTTTCCAACTTGCTCATCCTCCCAATGCTGTGTTTCCCCACACATGCAATCCCCTTTTTGCCCACCACATAACATCAATCCGCGTGCTTATCCAGGGCTGACTGTGTCCTGGATCTCATCCACCCATACGGGTGGAAACACTATTTGGACAACGCTCCAGTGGAGGCATGGGCTTAATAGACTTCAAGATCCATGCCAACCGCATTCTAAGCACCTGGATAAAGGAAGAGCTAACCCTGGACCTCCCACAACAGCACTGGTCCAGAGCAGCAAGGGCCAACACCGCGCAGGCGCTCAAAATACCTAACCCACACAACCCATCCAGCCTACTAACATACCTCGCTAACTGCCCCAATGCAGCAGGCCTGCATGGAACCCCCCTCACTTTAAACGCCTCCTCCGCAACATTTTCCACATGGGGTGGACCGTCACTATCACAGTAACAAGTCAGGGGAGGGGCAGACCCAGAGTCCAATTTATGCTAAAGAACCCAGAGGACAACTCCCAGAGGGACATTAATGATGGGACCCCAGACATAGAAGAATAGACTACCTAGACGCTTAAGACATATCATACGACCTCACACAGTAGAAGGCAATATGAAGGCTGACACACCATACGCTCCTTCAGCCAAGGGTAAGAGCTAACACCTGGCGGTGCCTTAGAAGAACATACAGGACTGCAGATTGCGCCAACTCTCTCCATGCGGAGTGCACAGTGTGTGGAGGGGAAGGCACCCTACACCACCTCCTTGAAGCATGTCCCTCATCACGAGTCATATGGCGAGAAGTTGCGCGCCTGCTGAGAATCCAGAATAACCAGGAACTTCCATCTCAAGGAGCCTCTTAGCGCTCCAGATAGAGTCCACAATACCACCTACCCTCCATTCCCTAATAGTATCCATTGCATTGTGGACAATCCACACAATTGCTTTGGTGTGTTCAGGGGTACTGTACCAACCATCCGTGGGACAATTAATAGATTCCACGTCCACCTACTGGAACACGTCTAAGCCTGGCTTTATGGACACATGATTCTGAGGCAGCGAAGGCTTTGTAGAGTCATGGTTCCCAGTATGGTTCCTACACACGGACCCCTTTCTACACACCTGCTCTATAACAGGGGAATCCCCATCGGAGTAGAGTTCCCAACACCCCCTCACACACCTGGCGGTACTGGATGGCAACAGGGGTATCTCGTCTACTCTGGGGTGCCTAATTCAATCCCACTTCGCCTTCCCCTCTCCCCTATATTTTTTTGGTATTGCTCGTCCCCTGGTTGACTTGCCTCGGTTAGATAAATAAATAAATAAATGAATTATACTGCACCCATTGCAAGAGATACAACCACAATGTGGACTTTTGTCATTTACTCCGACATAAGTCAGCAAAAGTTCTTTCAGTATAAGGCAAGAGGCTCCCTATGCTGATAGAAATCAAGTGCCTCAATACCCTTGCTCCAGCTCCAACTCTATCCACAGAACTTTGGGCTGTTTTGTGTTAGCTGACCCTGCAGAAGTTGTTCCTCGTTATATTTAAGAACATAAAATTCTCCATTTTTCTTATTTTTTATGTTGGCCATTTACCCAAAAAATTTTGACATTCAACTCTTATATTGAAAGCCAATCACTGGCAGACAAAACGTTCAACCGCATTAAACAGCCCTGAGCTTGGTCACGACAGAATCCTCCACTTGCTTTGCTGCAAATCTCCAAAGACAGTCTACTAGCTGTTAATTCCAAGTTTGGATCATTGGTGGTTCGAGTTGAGGTAGTCTTACACAAGGTTAAAGTCATGGCAATATTTGACACCATTTCCCCAGTTAACGTTATTTCCTAATGACTTATCCAAAAGATAAGATTGGCTTTAGACTTGATCAATGATGCTGAATATGAGACGGCAAATAGTCAGTCTACTAAGGCGGGAGCATATTCTGCTTTATCTTTTAATTTGGAAACTTTTACTTAATGCCACCTCTATTGGATTAGAATATAATATGTATGAGTTGCTTATTGGAGTCCAATTGATGAGAAGATTCAATTGCATCATCAACCATAAGGAAAAGTACCTATCCCTAATAGAGTATCAGATTCCACTAATATTTTTTTAGTACTAGATGGTCCAGATTCCACTAATATTAGTTTTCTCATTAAAAGTAAAGGAGTCCTAAAAAAGTGCATGCCTTTTCAATATTAGTCTCCATTTTTAAAGTTGAATATCAATTCTTAGGGGAAAACTAAGTTTTCCAGAGGCTGTGGATGCCGAAGAAGGGATCGTTCTGTATGCCCCTCATCCTATCACTATAACCTCTGGATCACAAGTGATTATGAATATGAGGATCAAGATTTTCACCCCTTCCAATCAAATTTTGGAGCTTAGTTGACATTTAAACCCTTCCATCAAGGAAACATTGACCTAACCGGGGATTTTAATCCTTCCTATGAGAAATCAATCTCTATTCTACTAGGGAATTTTACCACTGAAAACTCTAAGTCCCCTTGGCATATTCATATAGCCTATGCGAAACTATGTCCCATTGAGAATATTGACGGTTTGAGTTGTTTTGGATCTTTACAGGATTTTGGATATGATCTCCCACCTATCATAGCTCAGGTTGAAAGTAAAATTGGAGACGATATCACCCAAACAAATGCTAGAATGACAAAGACCTCCTTGAGGAGTATGGCAATATCTTTTCCTTGGTACCAAGTGACTATGTAAAAATGTCCGGAGTAATTCATAGATTGAAACTGAGGCTCACCCTTTTTTAAATGCTGACCATACCAAAAATTTAAAGTGGAGGAAGCTCAAGTGGCCTTATAGTTACAGCAACTGTTGAAGGCCAGTTTATTAGTACCTTTTAAAATCCCATGGGCTTCCCCACTCATATTAATTTTGAAGAGTGATGATGGTCACCATGTTGTCATGGATTATCGCCACCTCAACTATATCACTTGCAAAGACAGCTATCCCTTTCTATTTGTAGATGACTCTTTACATATGATGTCAGGGTCCCAATATTTCTCAGCCATGGATCTCGCCAGTGGGTATCAACAAGTAGATTTGTCACCAAAAGATTGTGAAAAATGCGCCCCTATCACAGGTAAAGGATAATTAAAGCCCAACTAAGAGCCACAGGGGTTGTGTAACGCCCCGGCTACCTTCCAATGCGCCATGGACAGAATAATAGGTGACATAAAACACTCCTGCTTACTAGTTTATCTTGACGATATTACTTTTTTGAGAAGCTTTATCAAACATCTATATTACCTCAGGCAAGCCTTTCATTTGTTATGGCGACTGTCATTAAAAACTAAGCTGTCAAAAATGCTCATTATTTCAAAATGAGATGTATTTTTTGGGTCATAAGGTCAGTAAAGCCGGAATTCCCCTATGGACGATAAGGTTTTGGAAATTGCTAAGATGATTCCCCATAATTCTCTATGAAACGTACAAGTTTGCTAAATAATGGTGGAGTACTATTGCTTAATTTGTCCCCATTTTTCAGACACCTCCGAGCCTCTGGTGTATTTATTGAAGAAAGGAATATCATTCTATTAGAAAGATGAATGACAGCAGTCTTTTGATCTGTTATTAATCTCTCTCCCACTCTCCAGTACTTAATCACCCAAATTTTGATAAGCCCATTCTCCTCTTTACTGATGCTAGCTATATTGCCATTGGAGCTATACTATCTCAACATTATGAAATCTTAGTGAACCATCCCATCGCCTACTATAGAAATACCTTATCTAAAGATGAATGCAACTAAAGCATTATGGAACTTGAATGCTTGGCAGTCCTACTGGCTATTAGGAGTTTCCAACCTTATTTATATGGGTAGCATTTAACCATCATTGCTGATCATGCTTCCTTATAATGGCTATAGCAAATGAAGGACCCCAACAGGAGATTAGCCTAATGGGCGTTAAAACTTCAAATCTACGACTTCTATTATCCACCAACCAGGGCTTATCCACCAAAATGCGGTGTGTCTATCTTAAATTCCCATAATAGCTATAACGGACCCTTAAGAGGATCTTCTACAATCTCATAACCCAACCGCATTTATGGAAGGATGCATCCCTGACCCTTTAAAATGAATTATCAAAAAAAATCAAAAAAATCCTCAAGTCAAAAAAGTCCAAGTTTGCAAACTTGTGTATAAACGATGGGTGCCTTATGTACACCCTTCAGCTCAAACTGATGTCATATTAGAGGATTATCGGCAAGTTGGCCACTGGGTATTCAGAAAACCTATCAGTAGCTTAAAAATCAATGTTATTGGGAAGGAATGCTTGTTTCAATCTAGGATATATTAGAGTCCTGCCTGGTATGTAAAAGCCTGGCCAAACCTAATCCCCAATCACAACATCTAGTGGTTCCACCCTGTGAACCTTTTCACACTATTAGCATTAATATTATGGGACCTCTCCTTTGAGTCTCTAAGGGTCATTGATTCCTCATATTATCCGTGGACCATCTAACTAAGTGGATCTAAGACGTATCACTACCATCATCTTTGGCAAAGGCTACCGCCACGTTTGTGTATAATAGGATTACAACCCAACATGGGTGCTCTCACATCATTCTTTCTGATAACGGGCAAAATTTCCACTTGACGCTGGTAAGATTTAGCTGACCTGATGGGAACCACACAATTATTCTCAAACCCCTACTATACTGCAACCAATGGGATGGTAGAGCGTGTAAATGGTATTCTAACTGCAACCCCTCAGAAAATGGCTATGACTGACCCCCTTCACTGGCCCCAATATTTGCCTAGTGCAATTCTGGCCTATAGGATTATTTACCTTTAATTAACTATGTCACCAGTCCAAGCGTTGCACTACAGAATTTCCCATCTGCCTTTTAAAATTACAGGATATGCTTGACCAAGCTTCCCCTGAATCCGGAAGTCACTCTGTGAAGCATTGCAAATGAAATTATTCAGACATCAGGCCCTGGCTTCTAAAACTTGTCCGCTATAACCAGTAGATAGACTGCTCATTTTAATGATAAACATGACCCTCTGCACACCTTTCAACTAGTGACCTAGTCCTATTCTACCATCACCATCCTGGAGGGCGTGACAACAAATTGGGCACCAACTGGTCAGGGCCTTACCAAGTCATACAGACAGTGCAATGAACTTTCATTTTGTAAAGGCTGATCAGGGCCTAGATATAAACCGCATACATAGTTTCTTTCTCTGTCCATTTCCCCCTTTTCGCCAAGATCTAGAGGGGGGTATTGCTGGGATTTTTATCCAAAATGGTAGATTCATATATGTTGGTTGATGAAAATTGATCCTGATTTGACCATATAGCCCAAACTTCTGTTGGGGATTATCCCTGGGAAAATTGATGACTCTCAAAAGTTGGTGATCAACCCCAACTTACGCGGTCAACTAATGCTCCCTTGGAGCTACTTAATCCTGGGGTTCAAACCCGATCATCTGGCAAGCGCAGCATATTTGATGAGATAATTGGGCTGCCAACAAATCCCCAATTCGTTTATTTTAAAAGATCTAAGCTAGGACTTTTTGGATTTTCCTTAAGACACCTCCCTGCTTTCCCTTATATTTTTGCTAGTAAGCTAATAAACTTTGCTTCTCTCCTTTTCTCAATTTTAAAATAAAAATTGTATTTATTGGAATTTGCCTCGCCAGACATAGTATTTTCTATAAACATTTTTTTGACCAAGAGAAAGCAAAAGGTACTTATCCAACACCCTTGGGCTTTGGGTTACCTGGCCAACAATTAACATGGGATCAGTGGTATTGTACCTGTGATACCAACATTCACATCAATAACTTTTGGAATTTCTTGCTGACTAACTTATAACCAACAGGTAAAATTACAACTTTGTATATTGAATTGATAAATCGTTCCTTTTGCTGAGGGACAAATCCCCTTCTCGTTGGTAGATTAATAGGAACATCTGATCTCAAAATTGACAAGGTACCTTCTTAAAAGTCACACTTGACCCCATACTTCCGCATAAAGTCAGTGTTAATAAGAATATTTTAATCATGTCTGGAAAGAACAATTGCCAGAATTGAAATGACTAGGGATCTAACTTGGAGCGGCAGAGTGCTATAGGCCCCACAAGAAGTGGTAGTATCAGTGTCATCTGTTATGTATTGGTTCTAGTGCAAAATATGGGTTGGCCTTCAATTATTTTTACGATCTATTTGATACAAGGTTAATCAGTGCTCCACTATCAATTATTGACTGATTGGGAATTGATTCACTAACAAATCCATATATAGTTGCATCTGGAAATATAAAATAAATTATGTATACTGCATAGTTAAGAGAATTTGGTTGACAAATAAAGGGTGCAGTTCATTTAAGTTTAAAAGTTGTGGGATGTTTTTTATAGTACAATTGGAAACATTAAATTAACCTCATCTAGTTTTAGTATTAACAGTTCAGCTTCATCTTAAGCTGTATAAACCTTGTTCAAAAATTTGTCAGGCATATGGACGAGCTACTTCCTTTACAATTTTAGGGTAAATTCCCTTCTATTTCAATATGGTTACTGCATTTGAATCTCAGTAAACCACTTGATAAAGAGGATTTAACATGCAACATTAAAAAAATTCTTGCTTGCATTGACTAAATCAAAGCTGAATTTTAAAAAGGTTATAAAAAATTACATACATCCAGCCACTCAAATTGAGCAATTTGAACAGTATGTCGATGCCTTTGACGCCTGTTGCCCCACTTTAGGGTGGTGGTGCACCGCCGACTGGAATCCTTCAGCCACCACCAAAGTATGCTCAGGCTGTGTCTGCAAGCCCTCCCAATGCCACCAAGCATTATGTCCCACCTTGAGACTTAGCCCATGTTGGGATTTTTGCCCAAATTCTCAGCCTGCTAGATTATCAGTAATTGCTAGGGGATAATTCCCTAAGGTGAAGTGAATTGAAGATTGGCTGGCCTGACTTTTGGAGTAACTACGTTTGGGGGATTTTGGGTTATTCGCCTGGTCATATCCATTAGGGATCAATCCAGAAAAATACTTAAGATTTTATTGGGTGGAGTTGCCGATGAAATAGGGGCATCTGATAGTGATTAACTATCAGGTGTACCAAATGGGATTGGTCCGGTTTCACCACCAACTGATTGGGAATGAATAGCAAGTTGCGAGGCAAGTGATGCTGGCCTGCAACTAGCAATCTAACAGTTGGTGCATGACCTGCCTTAATGGGTAATAAGTCCCATTACCTATGCAGGTTGATAGACAAATATGGTTGGTTCACTTGGATTGAGAGAAAAACGTTAAGGACACATTTTCTGACTCTTTCCATTTAGGTCTCAAGGATGTCAATGACGGAATACTAGCTAGGATGGGGAAGACCATCACTGCTGAGATGAGGATTGGTGATCAAATGGCAATGGCTGCCATTTCATTGAAGAGGTGTCAACCGAGGGTTAGATGACTGAATCCCCATTATAATTTCCCTAGAATTCACTCATAATAAAAAAGAGATAGAAAAACAGAAAACAGTTAGTAAAACATATATTTATTAATATTATTTTCATCTGGTATATGGTTTAAGAAGTAAACTATCATCAGCTTTTCATTGTGCTATTCTTCTCAAGGATATTATTGCTGTGTGCATTATTTGGAGACTTTTAGAGAAAAGAGTAAAGATCTGAGCGGGGATCTAGAGAAGGAGACACAATCAGGGATTGCTGCTGACTGTGTTTTGGACTGAAGAGACTGTCACCAGGGAATCTCAGCAAAGGTTGGGTTGGACATAATGAGAGAACAAATCGCTAGATCATAACATTTCAAGTATTTTAATCAGGAATACTGGACGAGCGTTGGGCTGAGATATAAGAATTCATACTCAACTATGGATAATAGTCTTCATACTATTATCAACCAATAATCTTAAATACTATACTACGCGGACAAAGTGCGCAAGAAACTGAACCTGTGCATTAAAAAGATTACTAGGGTTTTTTACCAATATTAACCCATCAAGTAAAATTTACCAAGTTGGTGCTCACTACAGGGGTAGTTGAAGAATTTATAAGAATGTCATACAAAGATGAGTTACGCAAACTGTGGATGGAATTTGCCACTGTGAATCAGAATGCTCTAAACTCAATGGATCATCAGGAATCTGCAGCCTTAGAAGAACAAGTCGCTAAGGTGGAGGAAGGGATAGATTTTGTTGCAAGCTTCAAGAACGAGTTACTTGGAAAGTAACTTTGTTGAAGAATAAAGAAGGGGACCTCGTTTGAGAGGTCTTATATCTGAATTTGGAGTGAGAAGCGGGTCACTTTCATTTGAAAAATTTCAGCAAGGATATAGAGTGACTGATCAAACAGGTGGAGGAGCTTAAAACTCACAAATAAAGTTGTGAGCCGGATATGGCAAGTGATGCTGAAGAAAGAAGTTCTTGCGTGATACTTGGAAAGTCAAATACCCCAAGAAACATGCCACCCGCTTTTGCTGTCATTTCAGAGATGATATGTGAAGTCGCTCTTAAGTTTACCGAGTTGCCAAACCTAGAGAATCACCCAGAGATAACTCAGAGGAATCTAAGGCAATGATGAAACTGCCAACATTCCATCAGGATAACGTCCCAGAATTTTTCTGACTTTTTGATATGACCATGTATGGCTACAGGGATTGTCAAAAGGCGTTGACAGTCATATATTGCCTAGACACTTTCTGTCAGAACTTTGTGTTACCTAATCTGGAGGGGGACAGATGGTCATATGCGGAGGCAAAGGTGGCCATAATGAAAGTATTCAGGAGTCTGACACGCATGTCAAAGTGCAAACAGGGGTTTATGAGAATCCAGTTCCATAAAGATGAATCTCTAGCAAGCTTTGCAGATCGGTTTTACTAGGAGTCACAGATCCTGGTCAGAATAAAAGTAATGGATGACTTCAACTTCCAGAATCGCCTTGCAAGCAGCCCTTCAGCCCTATAGCAATTTGCATCACATGATGAATTCTGTATTTGGGATGGAAATAAACACCTCGCAAATGGTGTATAATTTGAAAATTTTGAGAGAGACATTTGATGCCCCAAATAGAAGCTTCAAATCCAATCTGGTATGAAATTTGAATCCCACAAAGGGAAATGAAGGAGCTAAAGAGATGACCAACTGAACCGTGCTGGGGAATAAGCCTAAAGAATTCAGATGGTTGAATAAGAAGGAAAAGGTCTGCTATCATTGTTGTGGAAAAGGACATTTCGCCATGCACTGTAAGAAGCAAAAAATTAGATCAACGTGGTCCAGGTGAAAGAGTCAGCTGCCACCAAGGAATTGGGAAAAGGGCCCGCAGCCTAGATGGGGAACATCTAGAGCTGCGGAGAAGTCTGTTCCTCCTGACATTATGACTGAGGAAATTGGTATCAGTGATCTGTTCGTGGATGATGACGTACAGAATCAGCTGTATCAAGTGGTCAATTTGAATGTAAATTCCGTGACTAGAGCCAGGTTGAAGAGAATCAACCTCGAGATAATCGAGGAAGTTGCCCAGCCATATGCCTGACAACTGGTAGACAAGATGCAAACTGCTGAGAATCCTGAAGAATTATCTGAAGTCCAATTAGATGAGGCCAATTTGTTGATCCCCCTAAGTGCGATAAAGGATTTATTTCCTGATTTATCAGCGCGAATTATTCACACCCTCAATTCAGCTAATAACGCCGCTATTCACTCAGTAAACATTATATTGCAATACTCTGAGTGTATATATATAGACATACAAGTGAATCGAGTGCAGGTGAGGGCGATTGTTGACAGCGGAGTGCCCATCAACATTGTCTCAACCAAACTGGTAAAGAGGATGAAGATCTTTCTGGACTTAGAACATAAGAAGGAATACAGGACAGCTGGCCAAACACCATCGTCTCCTGTAGAGCTTATAGCACATTGTCACTACAATTTGGGTCATTGGTAGTATCTGCGCCAGAAATAGTTTTGGCCAACCAAGACTATGACATTCTGATCAGAACTGAGTTTATATGCAAGTACAGAGTTAAAGTAACTTTAAGGATAACATGTTGACCATATTGGGTGAGACGTTATCATTGGTATATCAGAAGGATGGTGAAGCTCCACTGAATCAGAGAAACAACTTCAATTATTCAATATAAAATGATGGCATTGTCCCAATTTGGTACTAATTAGTTGGTAGAAAGTGACAAGAGATGCCAGCGGTAAACTTTGAGAACCGGGAAATTCCACTATGGATCAAGAATGAGAAGACCATACTGCCAGGATCGCAGATGATAGTTAATATGGGGTTGACCTTGGATATATCTGAGCTGTTGTATGGGGAGGTCGGAAGCCCCTGGAAGTAGTCCAGAGTGGAGACTTGGGTAGCTTTTGGGATAATAATGCCAGGCCATGGAGAAATTTGAGTTCTCCTGGAGAACTTAAGTGATAAACTGATAGAGATTAGGAAGAATCAGATCATCACATTTGTTAATCTGATCCTGATGGCCAAATTGATGAGATTCCATAATTTTTGACTCTTAGTAAGTTGGGATTACTAGCTGGGGTAACTGAGAGCATCAACCTATTGGTTGATCAAGAGCAACTCGTTGATTTGTCAGAAGGCCAGCAAGAGGAGGTGCTCAAACTATTTAAAAAGTATTGGGAAGAATTCACTCAGGACAACCACGATTTGGGATGCACAAGAGATGTGATTCATAAGGTTGACACAGGGGAAAATTTGCCGATCAGAATGAGATCAATCTGATGATCAAAAGCTGCTGAAGCAGTAGTGAAGGAAGAAATCAGCAAACTAGTGAAGCATGGGATTTTAGTTTCATTGTTGAGTCCCTGGGTGAGTCTGATTCTAATTGTGAAGAAAAATGATGGCTCCAACTAGGTGGTGATCAACTACCAGAAGCTGAATAGAATTATGAAGAAGGATTTGTATCCCCTACTGAGGATTGATGATGCACTAGACCGATTGGGAGAAGTGAAGTATTTATATGCGAAAGAACTGATATCAGGATTTGGGCAAATTGAATTTCCAAAAGGAGACCAGATAAAAGTGCACGATTATTACCGCGCAGGGGCTGTATCAACCAATGAGGATGCCCCAGGGTCTATGTAATGAGCCTGCAACGTTCCAGAGGGCCATGGGCGCCATACTTAGCGACTTGAAGTTGTCATGCATCCTGGTATACCTGGATAAAATAAATGTGTCAGTAGGAAGTTTACTGATCACCTCCACCACTTATAAAAATTATTCAAGTAACTATCCACGGCTAACCTGAAGATTAAGCTGAGGAAGTCCACTTCTTTAATAAAGACTCGAAATATCTGGGATTCGTGATCAACTCAAGTGGATTGCAGCTGCAAGCCCAGAAGATAGAAGCCATAGAGCGGATGGCTGTTCTGAAGAGCCTGAGACATTCAAGTGTTCCTTGGGATGGTCAGATACTAAAGAAGATTTATTCAGGACTTCACCTGAAAAGCCGAGCCCTTATTCATCTGTTGAAGGATCTAAAAAAAGATTCGTGTTGAATGAAGAGGCCCAGGAATCCTTTGATGAGCTACACCGGTATTTAATAGATTCTCTGATTCTGAAATATCCGAATTTCAATTGAGAGTTTATTATACAACTGATGCTCTGTTGATGGCAACTGATGCTGTACTAAGACAAGTAGACAAACTTGGGGACGAACAACCAGTGGCATATGTGAGCTGGAAACTCTCAGCTGCTGAGAGGAACTAAACCATAACTGAGCGTGAATGCCTTGCAGTCACTTATGCATGTAAGCAGTTTCAGGTGTATGTCCACGGAACACACTTTAAGGTGGTAATGACCACTCTTCATTGTGTTGGCTCCATAATTTAGAAAGCCAGAAGGACAACTAGGTCGATGGGCACTTAAGCTACAGGATTATGATTATGAGATTGTCCACCAAGCGGGGGCATCTCACCAGAATGCAGATGGCTTATCATGGTTACCAATGGTCCAGATGGTATACCCACAGTTGGATGAGCTATTCCAGAGAATGGTCGACAGAAAAATTGGGACAAGCCCCAAGAAATCCAAGGTGCACTTCAGAAAGCGATGTCTTCACTGAGACCATGGATGGACAAGTGTCTAAGATGATTAATGGGAGGCGGTTATTATTCCTGAAGACATTGGAAAGAGCAGCTATTGTGCATGCAGCTCACAAGGTTGTCAGGAATGAAGGCCTGAGAAAAACAAATGATCATATTTGCCAGTACTATTACTGGGAGTCCATCAACTACAATGTCGCGGATCATCTTTCTTGTTGCTTGGAGTGCCAGCTGCACAAACCACATAAGAATACAACTGGATACTGACTGGTCCTCCCTAAATTTGCCTGGAATACAGTGTCCATCAACGTGATGGAACCACTGAAGATGAGCACAGGGGGAGTCAAGTACATTATAGTTACCATCAACCGTCTGATGAGATGGGTCGAGATGAAGGCCCTAATGAAAGTAGATGCTACCAGCACTGCGAGGTTCATCCTGGATCAAGTAGTATATCAACATGGATGTCTGCAGTTCCTGCTTAGCGATAGTGGGACAAACTTCACATCTTATGTGATCCCACGATTGAATGAGATAATGAGAATCAGAGGAGTCATGTCAATATCTTACTGGATGGAGATAAATGGACTGTTAAAACGGGTAAATGGAACGCTTACATGACGCTGAGGAAGCTGGTCACAGGAAGAACTTTTACATGGTGAACGTACCTGAGTTTAGTGACATTTGCCTACAATATTGGTCATCATACTGCGACGAGAAAAATGCCGTTTGAACTGTTGTATGGGAGAAAGGCCGCGTTGCCGCCAATTTTATACTTGGTAGTGGAACCAACATCGGGGATGAGTGCTAAACAGTACTTTAACTGACTGACAAATAGACTGAATGATATGCAATTGCAAGCATTCAATACAACATTGAAGAAGAGGATACAAGTGAAATTGACTGATGATAAGAACTGACCAGCCTTAGAAAAATATTGTATAGGCGAAATAGTTGCTTATTGTGATACGCATGGTTTTGGAAGAAGAAAAAAGCTAGATGCATTATGGTTGGGTCCGTTTGAAGTGATTGTCAAGGCGGTGACTGATGCCTACTCCATCAAGAATCTCTTGGATGGAAGAGTTTAAATCAAGTCCATGCTAAGTATCTGAAGCGATGGATCGATGAAAAGATTAAAAGAGTTCCTGAAGGACCAATGAGCCATTAAGTTGGTCATGTCCTGATGAATAGGTCAAGTCCAAAAAAAGGACCTCTGAACTAATCTAGATGGTTAAGTCCAAGAAAGGACCTCTGAACTATAGAAAACTTTCAGGTTTAAGTACCCAGGACCCAGTTTGGGGGAAAAATAAAAAGATGGCCCGTGAACTGAAACAAGGTCAAGTCCCATGAAAAAAAGAAGAATAAAAATAAAAAAAATGATAAAAGATTTTGAAAAAAAGAGATTATAAACCTCATAAAAAAAGAAATAATATAATTTTATAATTGTTATTTTTATTAATTGTCCTTGATATGGGGATGAATTTGCCTATGTCACCTCTGGGGAGGGAGGATGGATCACAGTAGGAATGAACAGCCAGTCAAAATTGATATGAGATTGGATGCTAGCGAGGGCTAGACCTACATGAACCCATGTTCTTTGGTTGGACGCAGAGCACTGTGAGAAAGTGACTAGGGGAAGGAAAATTGAAATGTTGGAAGAAGCCAATCGCAAAACCCCAGAACGGGGAGGAAAGCAACAGTATAAAATGAGGCAATTGGCAAATAACCCTGAGTAATCCCAATATGGTACTGGAGCTGGAAGATTAGTCTTGAGCGCCTGACGACGGGCTTCAAGAACACCAGACATATGGGCTGGCAGAAAACAAGAAATTCTTGATTGGGGTTTCTGAATCATGCCCCCTACTAAAGCCATCAGCGGAAGATACCAATGGGAAGCACCAGCGAGGAGATAGTCATGCAGGGAGCAAATGGCATCCGACAAGTGATGACTATGAGCTTCTCAGAAGCTGAAGCTGAATAAATGGTGGAACCCAGGCGAGGCTGGAAGCTTTGTAGACCAATTTTAAAGAGCTTGGCCAGCAAAGTGAAGGGCATAAGTGGCAGTATCCCAATCCAGGATGTTATCCAGATTAGAGGGATTCAGCACTAGAGTCAAAGCTCAGTGACTTGGGCCCAGAGTTCAGCATAGGGGAGCTCGAAGTGAATACCGTTACCAATTGAGAGCTCAGAGACCAGAACAGCAGGTTTGTAAAATTGACTGAGTTGGAAGAGAAACTCAGGGAGCAGGTCTGACCCGGCAAGGAATGAATGGTCAAGAGCAAATGGCATAATCTCCAGAGCATCAATGATGATGGTTAGTGCATCAGCGAAAGGAGCTGAATCCAGGAGAGTTTTGAAATCCAACTCTGGAATTGATGATAGAGGAATAATTGGCTGAGAGTTGTTTGAAATGAGTGCAAGTCTGGTTTTGGAGGGATTGGTTACCATTTCTGGTAATTTGACTGAAGGACTAGCCGCTGGTGCCAGACTAGGAGTATGAGTCCTGGAAGGACCATAGAAGAGGTTCCGTGGTGCATCCCAACTCATCTGCTGGAAGAGCCGGAGGTCTTGATCAGACAAACTATTTAGAAGCTGCTGAAATCGTGACTCTGAATTCAACATATGAGCTGGGCAAGAGGGGGATGTCAGACTTATATGGAAGATGACATTATGCACTCTACAATCCATTAAGTTCCAATTTCAGAGAAAAAATAATCTTAAAATTAATGGAATAAGATTTCCAAGAGAAGAATTAAGAATGACATGAGCCAAGAGGTTATGAGATAAAAATAACAAGGGTGAACATAAATAAGTATTTTTAATTGGGCCATGAAATGAACACCAACGGCAAGAGTCTCCTGTCTATTTCTTAGCACTTGGTGGTTTCAACCTAAAGGGGGATACACCGATCTTTATTAATCACGCCTGAGCTCCTAAGAGCTTGAGGCGAAGGCAGGGGTAAGCGGAGGTGTTGAGAAAGGGTGGGGAAAGCTTTGCCAGAGCCATGTGTCCACTTGAACTGACCTATTGGCCCATGGCGACATGTTAACTACTCTCATAGACATCTTGAAATGAACCTGAAAGTGAGTGCTCATATGAGGCAGCGTCCACAGAGTGGAGTCAAAAGTGGCGCAAAGATATGACTTATGAATAGTCTATATCACTACACCAAATGCCAGGACCCTTAATGAATGGGAGCAATTGAGGAGTGAGAGTTTGAACATGAAGTCCTGAACTGGGTGCGCTACCCAGGGTTTTACTCACATGAGCTCGCAGACCTTGCTCCAGAAAGGGGCTATGAGGGGGCAAGTAAAGAAGCGGTGGAGGTGGGTGTCTATCAGCTCTGCACATCATGGGCAACCCTTGTGCTGGAAGGTGGGACCAGTTCGATCCCCTGTCCTGTATGAGCAGTGTAGAACACGCCACAGTGTATTTGACACTTTTGCTGAGAGATCAAGATGGGTAACTTCCTTCCAGAGCGCCTTGAGATCACATTCCACAGTGGGGGTAAAAGTTCTGGGAGACAAGGCCGCACAGGGGGTCTGTCCAAAGGGTGGAGCTGGGAGATAATTAATCATTCCATTGTGGACCAGGGTGTGATGCCGGGGGCTGATCCCAGGGCCACTCCTTTTATAAAAGATAGCGTGTTACACACGTATTCCTGTCCTCTTAAGTGCAAAGAGAGCCTGATTCCAGTAAAAACTTGATAAAGGTTTGAGGCGGTGGCCTGGATGGTTTGTTAGCCACTCTCCCACAGCTGTAGGTGAGGTTCGTGGGAGCTCTATAGAGGCTGCTAAACCCTGGCGTAAGGTTGGAGCCCATTGTGGCATTAGAGCCATATTCCAGCAAATGATGGGCTTAAGGAACCCCGTTAGGATTGAAGTGGCATGAGACCTAGTGTCCAAAAGACCTAGGCCCCCTCACTGCGGGGTCAGGATATTGTGGTCAGAGCTGTGGGTGGGTGGTTGGATCCCCATATCCAACAGCGAAGTATCACATTCAACCTCGTGTAGAAAACTGTCCATAAAGGGGAAGATATGAGCGAGAAACCATAGCTTTGATAGAAGAAAAACATTCGCCATCAGGGCGCATCCTTGGGTGGTGATATCTCAGCAGCTCCAGCTAGCTACACGAGAGTTTATTGCATTAAGCAAGCGGTCCTCATTATCCTTGATTGAAACCCCTTGTGGTGTGGTGAGGACACCTAGATGCCGAAAGGTGTCCCGGGTAGGTTCCAAACCAAAAGGCGGAGGAAAAGATGGGGTAGCAAATTGCAATATATCGGTTTTAGAAGTATTAACTTTTGCATTGGAAGCCTTGAGTAGCATATCAGGGCCTCCATGGCCAGGTCTAGGTCCTTCTTACATCCAACTGCTACTGCTGTGTCATCAGCAAAGGCTATGATGAGGGTGGGGGTTTCCAGGAACCTGAATCCCACCAGTCGTTCTTGGAGTAAGGCCAGAAGAGGATCTAAAGATATGTTGAACAAGATTGGGCTCAGCGGATCCCCTTGCCAGAGACCCTGTTCAACCATAACCGCTGCTGTAAAGCCTGTTGGGGACAGTACCTTAGTGTGAAGCTGGGCGTAAAGCGCTGATAGCCATGTCCTAGCTTGTAATGGGATGTGGAGGCATGTTAGGGAGGCGTCCAGATATTTCCAATTTACTCGATCATATGCTTTTTCCATATCCAGAAGCGCCACAAAACCATGTGTTTGAGACGAGGTAGCTGACAGGGTTGCCAGAAGCTCATTGTAATTGTTCCAAAGCGATCTCCCTGGGATAAAGCCATGTTGAGCTGGGTTGAGGCGTGGTGCTGCCCACTTAGTCATGCGGTTTGCTAGAAGCTTAGTAAATAGTTTGTGGTCCGTGTTCAATGGTGATATTGGTCGCCAGTTTGCAAGGTTCTCTTTGCTCGCTTTCTTAGGGATAAGGGTCATAATTGATCCTCTCGAGTCAGGAAGTACTCCCACTTCTGCCAAGAGGGTTAAGAAGAGGGGCTGTGGGCCTTTGTAATTGCGACAGGATCCACTAGATACACCTCAATTGGTATAGCATCTGGGCCTGAGGCCTTCAGGCGTGGGCTGTGGAGTATATTGTCCATTATTTCTTGCTGTGTAATTAGTGCAAGAAGTTCTTCATCCGATGAGAAATTAACATTGGTTCTGAAGCCCCTTCAAGGAATTCATGAAAATCTGCTGGGCTTACACAGGAAGCCTAGAAGAGGGCTGAATAGTAACTGTGGATCTCGCTGGTAATCTCCTCCTTGTTTGTGGTGACAGTGGTCCCCACTCACAGGGTTGCAATCACCTGATCCTTTGAGTGGGCTTTCTGCTTCTGGTAAAAGAAACGTGTGGGCCGTTCCAACTGGGTGTAGTAACGTGACGATGTGAAGTTTGCTGCACGTTCTTCTTGTTCAGTAGGTTCCTGCTGGTATGTCTCGTGGGCCAATTCCCAAGCCTCCAACCATTAAGAGGAAGGCACCGGTCAGCAATTTCTTTCAAAGTGTCTTATTCTAGCTTCAGCACGTCTGACTTTAGCCTGGGCCGCTGTCATTAGAGCCTTAGCACAATTGTAGGCTACCTTTAGGATCCTTGCTTTTGTATCAGCCCATTTTTCTTGTAAAGTTCGCAAATGAGGTGAGGCCAGGTGCTCTAGCTCACAAATGGCTACATTTATCTTCTCTCTTGAAAACTGTTTGTTTAAGAGCCCTGGAGCAATCCTTGGCCAAAATCTTCTTGATGGTCTGAGGATTGTTGTCAGGATAACCGTGAGGGATCTGTGATCACTTATAGTGTTATCTCGGGTTATGGGAGAGGAAACTCGACCAACCAGTAAGGGGCCCACTAGGGCCATATCAATCCATGAATCTGATGTGAATCTCTGACCTGCACCTTGTATCCGAGACATACAGTTAATGCCAGATGCTGAGGGGGAGGGCATCCATAAAACCACTTGATCTGAGGAAATTTTGAAGCCGAGCTTTACCTCATCTGTTTTGTGTGGCAGGAGGAAAGGTGTCACGCACCTGACTTAATATTGTGTTGAGATCCCCCATCAGCACTGTATTGCTTGGGAGTTGCAGTAGAGCAAGTTCTTCCAAAAGACGGTCCTGCTCTTGACCTGCATTTGGCAGGTATATGCTTGCAACAAAGAAGGACAACTCAGGGGTTGATAATTTAGCCAATATAAGGCGATCATAAAGGTGATTCAAAAATTGGTGGGTTTTCACCCGGGGGTTGAGGATAATAAGGGCCACATAATGTGTCCAACAGGAGTTACCTCCAAATTGGTCATTCCATGCTACAAAATCGGAGGGGGACTTGGGGCCCCTGGACGGCTGCAATATCCACGCGAGTTGACCTGAAGTTGCAGAGGAGGCGGGCTCTCCACTTGTAATCCTGCAGCCCATTAGAGTTAATGGACTGCAGGGTCAGGGTGCCCCTTTGGGGCCTCATAGTTATCCCCATATCCCGGGGGGTTACCAGAGCTTCCACCTGCATCTGTAAGGCTGCTCATTTTTAGTCCTTGAGCTTGACTCTTTGCAGCAATCCGTGCTGATCACCAGGAGGAGGATTATCCTGAGTTGATGGGGCCTAGGAGCCTGTAAGCCAGCCCAATATACTTCCCCCCTGCTTTGCACTGGAGTATCTTGAGGATGCTCCATAGACTCCTCCATTTGTGCATCATCTGATGTATCAGAGTCCATAGTCACCTCCTTCAGTACTGAGAATGACGTCTGAGTTGCAATACCCGTAGATGGTGGGGGTGGCAATGACTTGGTACCTCCACCCCAACTTGGGGTACTCCATACCTGTTCCACACCTGGGGTATTTTGAATTACTGAATTCGTTTTAGATGCCACCCCTGGGCTAACTTCCTCTGTGTTAGCTTGATGAGAAGCAGATTTGCGCTTATTTTGGGCTGGTGAAGGGTCTGGAAATTTATAAGGGGTTCCCATAGGGTGAGGGTTTTCCGCACTAAGGAATTAAAGTTGTGCTACTGGCTGTGCCTTCTCAACAACTACACGAAGGGCAGAGGGGGTGAGATCCTGTATGGGCACCCAGTGGATTGGTTGAGGGATTGCCGCTGCTGCTGTATGGGAGCATTTCTTACCTGTCACGGGGACTTGCTACTAGATGAGAGAGCTTGTTTGAGAGCTGTACAAAAGTTATATAAGTGGCCCAAAGCATTACATCATGAGCAACGTGGTCGTGCCTGGTCTGGATCAACAAAAAGATTTCTGAACAGGATTCAATGACTGCAACACGTGGGATAACCTCCATGTTGCGGGCCACCATTGGGTTGGGGATAAATGATGCCCTAGCAATATGAGCCCTCTGGGTTGGGGCATAATAGGCTGGTGCGCACAGGTATACTGATAGAACTGACCAAAATTCCATCAATCCCCGATGAAGCGCAAGCTTATGGGATTCTGGGTCCATGTAGTTGGAAGATTTGAGGAAGTTACCCAAGAAATTTTCACAAAGTTAAATCTAGTTCTCAGCACATGAAGAGAGCCTTGCGGAATCTCAATTTTAACTGAGGCTGTATGGTCTGCATCCACTGCAGTTATAAACCCTACATCAATATAGTGGCTTTCCACCACTTCATGAATAGTGGTGTTTACTGTAAAAGCCCTTGCTATGGCTTCAAAATAACTAAAATAATCCCTTGCATAAAACTCAACTGGATTATGCCCATAGTAGACTCTAACTAAGTGAGTAAGTGTGGACCTATGGAGTGAACATTATGAGCGAGTTTCTGCCCATCTCTTCCTCACTTCAGCCACAAAAGCAGCTTCACGAGGGTCAATTGGTGGGTGGTGCAGGCACTAATTTTTTCTGCCATGCACCTGAGGCATCCTTCACTCGCTTATTTTTGTTTACATTTAAATTTAAATTTAAATATAATTTAGTGGATTCCCCATGGGGGAACCCCAGATGGAGGCGCTGACATTCCTCTGGATTTACGCGCTGGCCCCTGCTGGGCCATCCCAGTAGGTACTTAATTTTTTGCAGGTTGGGTTGGCTTACCTGGTTTGTGCTTATTCCTTGCCAATTGATTGGGTAATTCTGGCTCATCATCAAACCAATCTATTACTCCAGCCTTCATCCGACTATCAGCAGATACTGGTAGGGATTTTTAAGCTGGTTTATTTGCTATTTGGATAGTCCCATTTATATTTTGATGTTGTTTTTTTGATAAATATTACGGCTAACTGATTCACCACATAGTGTTGATTCAGTTGAAGCGCATTGGTTACCTTCCAAACCATTAAAATGACGCCCATCTGATTCACCAATTACTGTAGATTCAGTTTGACCGCTTTGGGTAATATTGAAAGTGAAAAAAGTGGCGACCAATTGATTCAACACTTTCTGTCAATTCAGTTTGGGCGCCCAGGCTGATTTCCGAAGTGGAGGCAGTTGGCAAAGCCATACGAACCCCATGTGCGGTATTGGGAGCTGCAATACTCCCTACTACCATGGGTAAACCTTAGATGTGCCTCCAGGGTGGGGCGCACTAATTGAGTGGCCCTCAGTCAACACAGAGTTGACTGGGGTAGGCTTTACAGTGGTGGTATCATTTAATATCCCACCGTGGTTTAATAAAAACTGGTCTGCATCTGCTTTTGCAGCTGCAGTTTAGGAGCAGGTTGTACGGGTTGACGCACAAGTTGGCAACTGAGGGTTCTGTGATTTAAGGTGAGTTTGAGTGAATTCTGAAGCATTGGAGGTGCGTTCAGTGGACTTTACTACCATTATTCGTTAGATTCGTTAAGCTAAATTTCTGGGTGACTGTAATACTCAAAAAATTGAAATTTAGCAGTGAAAGAAAGGTAAGAGTCTCCTGTCTAGGATGAGGAGAGAATCAGGAAACCAAGGACGCCAGACCAAGAATCCTGAATATTACAGTGGGTCATATGCCCTGATGGGGGAAAATCAGATCCTGGGACTAATATCAGCACGAGTAAATCAATCAGCCCAGCATGACAGTAGATTGTGGGTCCGTGATCTGAGTAGGCGGTAGTGAGGAGGAAGAGGAAGAGCACCGCATGCCAAAGGTCATCCCAAGCAGTGTTGAGTATTGACAATCTTACTCCATTTGAGCTAATGAAGTATTCAAACAAGTGTCCAAAGTGGTGTTTTCATGCCCCAGTCTTTTTCTAGCTGGAAATCTAGGCAAGAGGGTGGATGTGTTGAGAATTTGCCCATATTCCCAGCCTGCTAGATTACCAGGAATTGCTAGGGGAAGATTCCTGAAGCCAAAGTGAATTGGAAATCAGTTGGACCAAGTTTTAGAGTAACTACGCTTGGGGGATTTTGGGTTATTTGCCTGGTCATATCCATTAGGGATTGATCCAGACAAATACTTTAGATCTCATTGGGTGGAGTTGCCAACAAAATAGGGGCATCTGATAGTCATTAACTATCAGGTGTACCAGTTTGGATTAGTCAGGTTTCATCACCAACTGAATGGGAATGATAAGCAAGTTGTGAGGCGAGTGATGACAACTACAACTAGCAAATTGATTGGTTATTGTGTGACCTGCCTTAATGGGTAATAAGTCCCATTACCTAAGCAGGTTGCTAGCCAAATATGGTTGGTTTGCTTGGATTGAGAGGAAAACGTTAGGGACACATTTTCTGACTCTTTCCATCTAGGTCTTGAGGATGTCCAATGATAGAATCCTAGCCAGGATGGGGAAGACCATTGCTGCCAAAATGAGGATTGGTGATTAAATGTCGATGGCTGCCATTTCATTAAAGAGGTGTCAACTGAGGGTTAGATGACCGAATCCCCACTATAAATTCCCTAGAATTCACTCTTAATAAGAAAACAAATAGAAAAACAGAAAACAGATAGTAAAACATATATTTATCAATATTGTTTTCATCTGGTATATAGTTTAAGAAGTAAACTATCATCAGCTCTCCATTGTGCTATTCTTCTCAAGGATATTATTGCTGTGTGCAATAATTTGGATACTCTTAGAGAAAATAGCAAAGATCTGAGTGGGGATCTAGAGAAGGAGGAGAAACAATCGTGTATGCTGATGACTGAGTGTTGGACCAAAGAGACTGTCATCAGGGAATCTCAGCGAAGATTGGGTTGGACAGATCGAGGGAACAAATTCCTAGATCATGACATCTCAAGTATTTTTAATCGGGAATAATGGCTTAGCGTTGGGCAGAGATATAAGAATTCATACTTAACTATGGATAATAGTCGTCATACTATTATCAACTGATAATTTAATATACTATACAACGCGGATGAAGTGCACAAGAAACCAAACCTGTGCTTTAAAAAGATTACTAGGGTTGTTTTCTGATAATAATCCAACAAGTAAATTTTTACAGCCCACCATCTCGCAAGCTCATAGGTGGTGCTTTGGAGCCCTTTGGTGCAACCTTGGAGCAACATGCATTTTGGCCTCTAGGTTGAATATGGGAATCTTTTCTCATACAAAAGTGTGGACATCATCAAGATGGCAACGGCAGTTTCAAACCTGACAGACATATCATTTTTTGCCATTTCAATGGCTACTTTGACTTCATATTTAGACCTGAGCTGATGTAGCAGCAGCATCTAAGATGCCAATTATTTTTTAAAAGATTCCAATTCCTAAAGTTCACACATGGCTCTCAGATGAGGCCACAGCGGTGGTCCAGTTTGCCAGGTTGCCTTCGTTTCTCTCCCATGAACTCCTTCACCACAAACTGGCGGAGGGTTTGTCCATTTACAGCGCAGACCCCATATTGCAGTTTGTGGTTTCCAACGGTTAAGATCAGTTGGCAGTGCCTTGCGCCTTTGGAAATATTGGCTCTTTCTATCATGACACACACCTCAAAATCCACATACACTGGTATTAGACCTTCACCTGATCACCCTTTTTGAGTGCACATCAAAAACGGCCACGCCATTTGCCCCTTATGCTTTATATTAGATCATTTGAAGCGCAAGTGCCCCATGGTCTCTGCCTCTGCTGCTTCCGCTGCTCCTCCTTCTGGCGTCAGGCTGGCTGCCACCTCTTAAAAAATTTTGAGTGGGGCTCGATCCTCCCACTCCCAATCATGGCTAATTCTGTTGGTTCTTTTAATTCAGCAGCCAAATAAAATTTTATAATTTCTTGTAAATCGTCAGAACAATGAAACCTGAGTTGATGGCTGAAACACTTTTGGAAGAGCTTACATGGTCAACTGTTTACAGCCAATCAGTTTCTACCATTACAATAACTCTGGTGGCTTACCAGAATCAGCTAATTTAAACCAATTGAGTGTCTCAAATGGCTTGATGACAGCAACTAACAATTATATTCAAGCCAGATTTTGCCATGGAGAATTTTTTGTTAGCCTCTTAATTCGCGTCCCTGCCATTTTTTTGATCTAAAAACGGTTTCACTAATTATAAGAATATATATATAATGTCAGTAGAAACAGCAGCTGCTCTGGGCATCACTCTCTTCCACCTTTATATCCATAGGGTGATGGAACCCTTTTGTTGAGGGTATTCCCATCACAAACTTTCCCATGATTTTATGAGATTGCGAGATATAAAATTGAGGAGCTCACTTTTGGAATGAGCCGCACTTGCATTGATGTGGCAAAAACTTCTCTGTTTGACCCCAACTATCCCCAAACCCAATAGCCATCAATTCGTTCACATGTGTGCCTGCTCTCATCTCTTTAGCTGAGCATCAACTTGCTCAATACATTGAGGCGATGGACACCGCCAGCCTCATTAACAAAGAAAACCCACAATTATACCTCCTTATGCCACACGTTGCTGATGTTCTCACCCCAATGCTGTCTGCCATAGTCCTCCAGCTAAAGCAAGCGGGACAAAAGTTTCCCCAAAGCTTCCACGCCTTCTGATATAGCTTCTGAGGCTGTTAGCTGAGGTGTCATATCAGTAATTTTTTATTTATGACAATCCCTTTATTTGGTCCATTTTTAAATAAAGATGCGTGGCAGATCCCCTTTTGGGTTGGGCACCACTAGTGCTAAAAATTAGGATTCAACATTAGCTTGTACATGAATAGTTCTGATTAGTCCAAATCATAAGGTTTGTCAGGGGGAACTTGATTGCTCGTGGTTCTAAAATGTTCTTCCTCCATACCACAGTATCTTTTCCCTATCCCTCAGAATCCTCTTTCTTTTTCTTTGGATATACTAATATAATCTGATCCTTAGGTTTTTGCTATCCACAATTTTCGGAAAAGTTTTTTAGGCTTTCCACATTTGTTGCAAGTCAAACGCGGCTTAGAGAAAGGTCTGAATACCTCAAATTGATTGTCTTGATTTCCTCACTTACCATAATCTCTGGGTTTATTGAAAAATTGGCCTGTACTCTTGTTGTTAACTGTTGGATTACTCGAGTTTAAGTCAGCTTTGGCACGTTGAAAATTTCTGACAACACCTTCATATAATTAACAATTGGTAATTAGAATATCTAATAAAAAAGGGCTGACGCTATTGCATGGGAAGGCCTCTACATGGACGTCATGAATATTGCATGGCGCTTCTCCCTTTGAAATTGTTCATTTCATTGGCTCCATTATGATCTGAGCTTCCTCATAGAAAAAATCAGAAAATGCACTCACTTTTAATCTTTCTTGAATTGGATGCTGTTGAGATTCATATATGACTGGACAATAAGCCTAAGTAGTTATGGCGGAATGGGTGAGATTGGCCAAACCAAGTAGTATCAAATATTGATGGAATTGCCTTGACATAAGGCAATATGGCGATGCTGAGCTTCAAACAGATATTTAGTGGATCACTTCTGAATCAGGTGATTAGGCGATGTCAATGTACAATGAATAATTTGTAGATCACCTCAAGCTAAGGCGTTCATGAATTTAATGAATAGACTCAGAAAGAACCAATGAGAATATGGTGAAAATGATTATTTTAAGCAAAAGTGCTGGTACTGACCAAAGTTACTAATATATAAGCGGGATGAGACAATTGAGACGTGAAAGATTTGTAGGTGGAAAGAGAAAGTGGAGAAGAAAGTATCCGGTATAATCATTAATCTTAAATGAAGAAGTGTCGTCAGGGCAATTGCTCCATATTCTTTATATTTTTTAAAGTGTGTTCTGAGGACCGGAAATCTCCATATCATCCATCCTATTGCTCAGTGGGCTTAACCCTGTGCAAATTCCCTTCGTCGTATCTCAAGATTATTGCCAAAATCATAACATTGGTACTCACTACAGGGGATCTATAGAACAATCACATAAATACAAAAAGAGTCTTAAGTCACTGGCCATGGCATATCAGGCCTGCACCAAAGTGGAATCATTTAAATCTGCTGCACTTAAAGGGACCGTGGAAATTAAACTTGTTGTTGATGCAGTGCTCAAAATACAATAGGAGCTCCTTCAGGAGCGTGACAACGTAAAAAATAAACTTAAAATGGGGTTAGTCAGTTGTAGATACTTGGACAACAGAACAGGCACCTTGCGGATCATCTGGATGACGCCACTGAGCGGTTACACTACATGGAGAGGAAGTTGAAATCTACATTTTGCCCGCCTTGTCCCAATTGGGAAGTGGAAGTAAAAGGTGTCTCTCAGAAAGGGTTATTTTATGCCAAATACAAGACTGATGTGGACTGCTCAACTCTGGATGGCAGCTCTGGGGATGATTATATTTCAACCCAGCGGAACCTTCATGTAATGGCTGTTCTTCCCACCAAAGAGACCTATACTTCACAGGTTTGTGGTTATGAGTGGGAAGAGGAGGTCTTCATCAGCATGCTACATCTATTTGATTTTAATGGAAACATTTATGGGTTCTTCATGAGGTTTGAATTTGCGCAGAAGGATCCTCAGACCGGTGTAAGGCTAAATTGCTGAATCCGCCCAGGATGTTGGAGGTGCCGATCAATTCACTTGCTATCTTCCAAACAGCTCCATTGCTTATCAGGTGGTGTAGGAGATTGTGCTATGGTTGTTTGGAGGCACTGCCAAGATGTTGCGGCAGAAGGCTGAGTTTTGGCTATAGGGTTTCATTATAATGTGACTCTAGTTGAGTTTTTAGACCACTTCACAACAAAAGCTCATATGCTAATTTGGGCAGGCACTCTAGCTAAAGCTGATGTGGGAATTGCAATGACCTCGGTGGTGAAGCCATACTGAGAGCTTTGCAATGTTATTGCATCTTTTTCTAGTAGACGACGTACCCCTGCTCAAGATTGTCCAAATTTTGTGCCATCTATCCCTTAACTTAACTCCTCTTAAGAAGAATTATTTTAGGTGGGTCAACATTGGGACAAATATACCACACCGAGAATGTTTTCTAGCCAGTGCAGGTTTCAAACTCAAAACCTGCACTAGGGGTGGAAGAAGTTTTACCTGCTCGGCTAACCACCCTTAACTTAACTCCTCTTAATCTAGAGAAGAAACCTACAGCATCCGTTGCCAGTCCTCCTTATTTGAGTACATATTCCTCCCTATTCAGAGTCCATTTAGTAACCCCCGGCCTTATTATAACTGCAATCCTCGCCCTTGACTGAGTTACCATTACCTTTTCAACATTTGGCGTGGCCCATCTTACAATAATCAAGGATGCAGACCTACAAGGTAAATTGTTTTAAATGCGGTTTCCCTGGGCGCTTGGCATGAGGTTGCCACTATCGTCAGGTCCATTATGTACAGCAGGACCAGTACTATCAGAGAAAAATTAGAGCGGAGTAGAGATGGGGCTCTCTACCTCCGCTATCCCAATCCCAAATGTCCCACTTGAACCATCACCATAATTTTAGTGTAAGTCCCTCGATACAATGATGAATTCCTATATCAGCAACCAGTTAGAGGGTAATGTATTGACATGAGCGCAAGTTGAGGCTGCGCCAGAAGAAGGATCTCAGATGAAGCCAAAACCGTATGCTTGTCAAATGTTTGACCAAGTTTCCACTGACAAGCTGGACTCATCCGCAGATGAACCTTCCTTGTAAGGAGTAAATGTTTACCTGCCAGTAGATGCTATTATCAAAGAATACCCCAAAGTCAGTGAAGAGATTGTGAGTTTCCTTGGTAATAGAGATTTATTAAATTTCCATGTAATAAACAGTCAAAATTTCTTCTTATTCAGAGTTTATGTACTGTGACATTGTTGTAGCAAAAATCTGAATCCATGTGATATTAAATATGGATGCCTCAGTCAACATAGTTTCCAATGAGTTGGTGGCAAGTTGATATTAGAACTAGATGTATATCGTCGCATGGTGTATAAAACTTTTGGAGAAGAAAACACGGTTCAGAAGGAGCTTACAGTGCTCTCCCTTGCAGTTTTAGGTCAATTGATGTAGCTCCGGCAATAGTGTTACCAAACAGCCACTATGGTCTTTTAATTGTACCCACTTTTATGCAGCACTTTGGTGCTGGCATTGACATGACGGAGGAGACCTTGGAAATTTGGGGCAGAGGATCCCAATTTATTTCACCTCTAGCAGAGTACCAATGGATCCAGTGCATATAGGAAATGTCAACCTCGCCTATAGTGATGGTGTAATTATAGAACGCTACCATCAACTAAAGCGGAAAACCTGAGCCCTCCCCCAGCAGATATGAGTTTCAAGGGTTTCCTCTCAGAGCTGCTGGGTCTATATCCATCCCAACTGGACACTGAGTCATAGTAAACACTGAGTTAGATGTGAAAGCACCAGCTGGGCTCTATGGGGAGGTCTTTTGGACATATTATAATTTGTAACTTGAGCCTCACGTGGCTCCAAAAATTATACTACTGGGACATGAGGAGATCAAGGTTCTTCCAGAGAATCTACAAATGGAACCATTGCAAATCTGCCAAACCAATTATTGATGTATCTGCACTTAATCCCTGTTGAGGAGGTCCTCCAGGAGCAATAGTTTGTATTTCTGGATGAATTGGTGTACTGCTTAAATTTGCATCCCAGTGTAATGAAGGTGGTACCACATGAAAATTTAGTGGGGTTATTGGACAAACTGAAATACCAGGTGATATCTTTATTTTAAATAAAGTATAAGGTGCTTTTTGTCATCAATGACCACTATTTAGGATGCATGCAGAGGGTGGTGCATTGACTGGACATGGGAGATCATCCCCATCAGGTATCAACTGATCCGCCAATCAAGAGCATCTGAGAAAGTTGTCATTGAGGAAAATGTTAAGCTGCTGGAACAAGAGATGCTTGAACCCTCAAAAAGTCTACGGGCTTCACCAGTTCTAATTGTCAAAAAGAAGGACGGTACCAACTAGAAAATGATAGACTACTGGAAGCTCAACAGTATCACCAAGAAGGACTCATAACATAGCCATGGATTGATGATGCCCTGGGTCAGTTTGGAGGGGCTCATTACTTCTCAGTAATGGATTTGATCTTAGGTGTTGAGTGGTTGACTGGACCTATTTGCAGGATAATTGATAGTGAAATAATAACATTAACATTCTTAATTTATTATATATCATATTGGATATCAGTGAAATGGATAATGAATATCCTACTTATGCAAAGCTTGGGATCTGAAGCCTAGTGATTTCACTTAATAATATTTGACTATAATGACATTGGCCAAGGGGCTTTGTTGGTTTCTGACTTAATAATAATGGTCAAATTAATGCCTCAGGTATGTGGGCTTTGTTAGCCTAAGTTAAAATTAGTTTTTAACATTGATCAAGTTTTTAATCAAATTAATTACTGATTATTGGTATGAATCGCCTTAGTATGTGCTGCTGATTGCTTGAGAGGAGCATCAATTCAGCTATTTGCAGACGCGTCAGAAATGCTGTCTTAAGATATTTATGAATTTGACACTGACCCTGAGACCTGTGAGATGCCTTCAAGTCAAAAGGACTGTAGACCCTCAGACAAACTACTACATTTCTCTCTGGCCAAGTGCTATTGAAAATGAGGCATCATGGGTAAGATGTGGCAAACATCAAACCCCATAAATTATCTCCAAGTTGATACTAATAAAGTACAATCAATTATTACCACTAGTTCATAGTTTAAACTATAGGTTTTTTTAATTAATACTTTACATTGTATTAAGTCAAGAATTTACTTGGGATCAGAAGGATTATGGCAACGTGCCATTGTCCAAGTAATGACAGAAGAATATGGCTTCAAAGTATTAATATCACGAAGTTATTATCTTAGCTACTATCATTATCCAGTCTATTGTTGCTATACAATAGATGCTCAAATCTCCACCTTACCACAGAAGAAGAACAAGCAATCTGAAGTAGGCCAAAAACTTCAACAAGTGCTTTCATGGCTGGGAACGCAGATGGTGACCACGCAGAGCAGGGAAGCAATACCTGTGGGATCCAATAATGGAGGCACAAATAATACTATAAAACGAAATGTTCTACTTTTTATTAAAAGTATAAAATAATACTTATTTTTGGTTTTTATGTTTTATATTTAACAGGCAGGGAAAAACTAGAAAAGGTCCCTTTGTCAATACTAGCTTTTCCTATTTAAACTAGTTCAAATTTTGAGACCATTGATATTTGAGGCAAAAGAATGCAAAGCTCAGTCTTCTAAATTAGGGAATATAGGCTTTTGGCCTCTCAGATTGAATGTAAAAATTTTTTAGAGGTAAAACTGACCCATGTGGTAACGATTTGATGAATTGTATCCAATCACCAGCGAGTAAAATCTTTTTACCTTGACAGTGGTCTACCTCTGATGGTTATGATTGGGTATTTCAGTGGTAGCCAGACTCAGAGGGTAATGATTGGCTAATGCTTACCCTATCATCCTCGAGTAAAATCTTTGCACCTCAACGGTGGTTAGACTTGGATGATAATGAATGGTTAACTTGCACCCAATCATTGATGGGTAACATCCTCTTGCCTTGTGGAGGTTCTTATCCATGCAATATTATACTCCTCATATTCAACTGAGGAGTCAGAGTATTACTACTATTAATATTTACCTTTTTAAGCCAATTTTTATGATAAATCGTATTTTTCTGGTTGTTAGGATTCCGCCAAGAATCCACTAGGGTTTTTTCATTGTGGGTACTCATATCATTGATATCCACAATATTTTAAAATTTTGGGCAGGTGATGGGCCAATCATAAGAGCATAATTGGGAACACTAATACTCCAACATTCTTTTTCTTAGATTGGAAAGGTGAATGTCTGACATTGCCCCCTCAAGAATGTTGGTAGGGGTGTTGCAGTTATAGTAGGGTGGTACCTTTTCATCCACTTGAAAGGTAGGAAGGGGGATGCAGAGCTTATTGGCAACTGGCCTTTTTTTGTTGCAGTTTTTGTGGGGTTAGTGTACATGCAGGAGGACTCCTTCTTGCTGGGTCCATTATTGGCTAGAACTAAGGGAACTTCATAATTGAGCAATGACATGAACCCTTGCTTCATATTGATATTGCCATCATAGTCAATCATGAACTGTGTGCCTATAAGTATATCATAATCATCATTATCTAAAGCCACGGTGGGGGCAAATAGGATAAGCTTCCCAATACGAATAGGAAGGGACGAGTAAGCACCCAGCGCGCGGGTGTTGTTTGGACCAGCGGTTCCATAGTCTTGGTTGTATTCCAAGTCAGGTGCAAGCTTGATCTTTTTTATCAGCTTAGAGGAAATTAAATTCATTGAGGAGCCTGTATCTAGGATGGCCATCACCCAAACTTTTTGAATAACCACTTTGACCTTTGTAAGTATCCCCCAAAAGTGAGCAATAGTGCTAAGACCTCCCTAAGATAAAAATTGGAGGTTGATTGGCATGCAGTCTTGGGGTAATTTTCTGATGGTTTTCATGGTGTGGCCATGCTGGATAGGGCGAATAAGATGAGACACCACCTCATCTGCATCACTAGCAGTGTCGATGACAATTGGCTCCTCTAAGACTTGGCAGAGATACATCTTTTCGGGTATAATGGCCTCATCAACTCCTCCAGCATTCAAGCGATCAGGAACTTCCACTTCAGCAGGGGCTCCTACAACATAATAGCTAACCTCATCCATATCCTCCCCAGAATTATCCCCTTGGGTGTTTGTAACATGAGGTGGTGGCATAAGTTGTTTAAGTGAGTTAGGCACATAAGGTTTGTCAGCAGTAGGTGTGCCTTTCCCTATGCTGACATTTCTTTTCCCTGCTCCTGTTCCTCAGCGTCGGCTTTTTTTCCAGCATTTAGCCTCCATGTGGCTGAACTTATCGCAGTATTTGCACCAAGGGCATTCAGGATGGGTTGCTTTGGGGTTTTTGTTTTTAGGGCTCATTATCTGAAGGGGCTCCCTCATGTCTTCAATAGCTAAGGCCCGAGGCTTAGGCTTTGAATCCTCAATGGTTAAAACATGAGGGCGGAATACTGCTCCATGTGGAACTTCGGGCTTGTGGAAATTGGTGACATCTATTAACGCTTCCCTTATGTCTTGAACGTTCTGGAAATAGCGTTTGACGGAGGTGATGTGCATGGCGAGCGATGTGTAAGTAGCCACTCCAGTCAATATGGTGGCTATAGCATCATCTAGAGTTAACATCTTTGAGGTTAGCAACATCTGGGCTTCCATATAGAATCGTTCTGCAAAAGCGGCCACTAGCTCTCCCTTTTGGATACTCATGCGCATAAAGGTTTGCTTTTTCATGCTTAAAGCTTGTTTTGAGCTGAACGTATTTATGAGAGCCTCTTTAACTTCAGACCATGTGCTAAGAGCGTCCATATGTGGGACCATCACCTCTTGTGCCATGCGGCCCAGACAGGAAAGGATGTGCTTGACCTTCTGAAGATCAGTCGCCCCTTCCATAGCTGCTTCATAAATGTATAAAAATGAAGCAATGCTACCCTCGCTGGGGATAAACTTGTCTTTGAACGTCAGTTTGAATGAATGATAGTCATTCCCAGAAAGGGTATGAATAGCTGGAGCTTCTGCTTCCGAGGTTTAAGAGTGGTAGCTGTACTGATCAAAGGCCCACAAAAGACAATCGAACTGGTCATGCATGGCTTCAAGCTGGGTTTCCATGTTAGAGAGGGCTTCTAGGGGCCCAGATTCACATAGTCTCAGTTGAGCTTTGATCCCTGATTTTTGAGTTTCAAGATCTTCTACTCGGTTCTCCATTACAGAGACTTGGAAACAAAGTTGTGATATCATTGAGCTTAGGTTTAATTGTGCAGTTTTCCACGGCTTTCACGTGGTTCTTCAGCTCTTCTTTCATATGTTTACACTCTTCATCGTCATGAGAGTGGGAGCTGGGGCCTTGTACCCCCTCCTTAATCTGTTTGTAATCCTCTTGACCTTCTTTAGTTGACTATATATTTCCTTCAACAGCCCAGGGCTTTCCAAGGAAGCTTTCATCTTTGTTGCTTCGATTATACATTCAGTCAGGCGACATGCCAAATATTTGGTATTTTTAAAGAAGCTTTAAAAGCTAGCTCCTTTTCTAGCTGAACAACCTTGGCCGCGAGGGTGGTGGTGGTGCTAGATGGTTCAAGCAACAGATGACGTTCAAGCTCATCCACACGCGAGAAGGCTTGAATTAACTGTCTCTCCACTTCTGCCACGCGCTGTTCATATTCCTTTTTGAGGACAGAGTCAGGCGCTGACAAGTCATGATGTGGTTGCTCAATTTGCTTTTCAAATTCTTTAGAAAACTCCTCCAACAATGAGCGGGTGTTAGTGGAGGATGCATTTGGTTCATCCCTAAAGATCTTCATGGCCTCCTCAACATACTTTATAATCCCAGTGTCCGTGGTAGCAAATCGTTCATGCATCTGAATGATGAAATTGCGATTGGCTTCCACACCAGATCTAACTGCTCCAAGATTTTCAGAGGTCAGTTGATACAACTTGTCATAGGCTAAATTCAGAGCTGTATGGGTATCTCAGTGTTAATGAAGCTCTTCATGATGGTCAGCTAAGAGATGCATCATATGAACCAAGGCAGGGTGAGCAAACTTGCTTACATAGGTGGTCAAATTTGTAAGCTGACCATAGGTTTCTTGGAGGACACTAGTCTCATAGAGAAACAAATGGCATTCCTCTACCAACGACGCTCATTCATGGGATGCAATGTCACCAGGATTAAGGATGCCATGAGTAAGATCTCTCACAGCTTCAGTGGCTGGCCAAGTTATGCGATGAGACTCAGGTATTAATATAGGTTCAAATTGTTTTTCTTCAAATATTAGAGCAGTAGGACTATCCATGCGATCATCTTCTCCAGTTTCTTCCCCATTTCGCACCCAACGGGTGACACTCTCCATTTCTTTTTTAATATTTATCAAAGTATGCAGGGGGCTTGACCCCTGTAGTGAGCACCAATTTGTGGGATCCACTAATGGAGGCCACAAATAACATTTTAAAACGAAATTTTACTTTTTATTAAAAAAAATAATACTTATTTTGGTTTTTTATGTTTTTTATTTAACAGGCAGGGCAAAACCAGAAAAGGTCCCTTTGTCAATACTAGCTTTTCCTATTTAAACTAGTTCAAATTTTGAGACCATCGATATTTGAGGCAAAAGAATGCTAAGCTCAGTCTTCTAAATTAGGGAATATAGGCTTTTGGCCTATCAGATTGAATGTAAAAATTTTTTAGAGGTAAAACTGACCCGTGCAGTAACAATTTGATGAATTGTATCCAATCACCAGCAAGTAAAATCTTTTCACCTCAACAGTGGTCTGACTTGGATGGTAATGATTGGGTATTTTGGTGGTAGCCGGACTCAGAGGGTAATGATTGGCTAATGCTTACCCTATCATCCTCAAGTAAAACATTTCACCTCAACGGTGGTTAGACTTGGATGATAATGAATGGTTAACTCACACCCAATCATTGATGGGTAACATCCTCTTGCCTTGCAGAGGTTCCGATCCATGCAATATTATACTCCTCATATTCAAACGAGGAGTTGGTTTATTACTATTATTAATATTTACCTTTTTAAGCCGATTTTTATTATAAATCATATTTTTCCAGTTGTTAGGATTCCACATGGAATCCACTAGGGTTTTTCCATTGTGGGTACTCATATTGTTGATATCCACAATATTTCTAAAAATTGGGCAGGTGATGGGCCAATCATAAGAGCAAAATTGGGAACACTAATACCTCCAACATTCTTTTCCTTAGATCGGAAAGGAGAATGTCTGACAATCCCAAAAAATTATTCAAAACCATTACCAGGTACAATGAGAATACTGAATTGACTGTCTCAGATTAATTGGAATGATGTACCCATTACTACCTGCCCTGACAAACCATATCACCTGAAGAGCTTGAATATCTTGAACATCAGCATTAAGATGGTATCAAATAGGAAAAGGGCCCACAGACAATAGTAGAAATCCTTTTATTGTCAATGACATCAAGATGTGTTGTGGATGAGATATCTAGCTTATCATCAATTGAGTGTCACTCAAATCTGAAACAATCTAATTGGGATAGAGATATCGCCCAATACTTAATTGATTTTGTACACCCCAGTCTAGAAATTTTTAGATGACAATTGCCTGCCAACACGTGGTCATTACCAAGTTGGTAAACTTCTCATGCAACTCCAGCCAGGCGGCCAAATCTTGAATGAGCAATTAGAAGCCAACTTCACTGAGGTTCATTCTATTTGGAGGCAAATTATAATCTAGCCACTTGGGCTAATGATTGGGAAGCAGAATTATCACAAGAGCTAAATAACAGATTGCAATCCATATTTGACAACTTCTTGGAGGAAAGAGATGTTACCAAACCTTGGGTTAGTAATATCACTCAGACTTCCATTAATGATTTGGAGTTCTTGGGGCTTAATCATGAAGACCAAGAGGCGCAGTTAAACCATAATATAAATTTTTGTAGCTAGTATCAATGACTGAGTGCCTAAATTTCGCAGATGAAGGACGATTACACCAAAAAAATCAACTACTGGCACAAACAATTTGAAGGCCATTGGGCTGAGAATAAAAAAATATAAGACTCTATTGATTATCTTTCTTGACAGATTAATAATCTCAGTGAGGATGTTACTTCTATTAAATAGTCAAACAATATTCTTCATGGAGAATTAAACCATTGTAATAAGGTAATTAAAAGAAAAAGACAAGTGATTTCTATCTTGCAACTACAAACTTCTAGCTTGAATGAGGAAATTGAAAAATTAAAGTTAAAAATTGAAATCATGTCAATTGAGAAAGTGAAATTAACAATAAATTTGTGCTTTGGACGATGGCTGTTGTAAGTTTGCCACAAAACACTTGACTGAAAACTCTTCCTGAATAAATTGAGGATGAAGCTTTGGATGTAGCTACTGAAATAAACGCTGGGCCACATCAACATATTCTTAGAAATATGGTTGCTTTGGCCAACCCCAACACCTCAATCCATGGTACAGTGCCTCAGCGCCCTAGTACACCTGGCTCAAGCCAACAAAGTAGTAATCGTGATAACCATATATGTGAAAATGATAAATACAAACCAGCAAACCAGACTGCTTTTGACAAGTATAAAAGTATAACCACATTTGCAAACGCTTTGAAATGGCCGTGTATGGGCCAGTGACCGTAAAAAAGCAGCCTTAATGATCAACTGCTTGAATGAGTGGAGCATTGAGTTGATTGTGCCTCACATTGATGAAACCCAACATAAGACAAAGTCAAAGAGGTTATGATTAAGGTTTTTAAGTTCATAATGAATGTCAACTAGAAAATCTAAGTTTATGAACATCTTTAAGAAATATGATCAATTGATGAATTTATGTTTTTATTTTATTATAAAGCTCAAAAGTTTTCCTAGGTGCAAAGGCTATGGTCAATTTTAAAGCTAAGATTGCGCTACAACATGCAGTACAACCTTACCAAAATTTGTTAAAAACTTTATATCCTGCTTTTGTGCAAAACCTTTCAACATCTGAATTGGTTGATTATTTGTGCAGATGTTGATAATATTACAGGCCTCCTAATACTGGGTACAGATCAGGGCCTGCTGCTTCTGCTGGAAACCCCTTCAAAACCAATAAGAAAATTGACAGTGATTCGCCTGTGAAAACTGAGAAAACCTCAAATACAAGGGCCCCACGCCCAATAAATGAGATTACTTGCTATAACTGCAATCATAAAGAATACTTTGCTTCCTGATGCCGTCAGCGTAATGTTAATGTAGTCCTTCATGATAACGCACAGGAGTAGGGAAAAGAACAAGAACAATAGATGCGGGATGCTCTATTGTGTCAGAAACACCAGTCCCACCTGATAACAAAAATATGCAGGTTGTGGGGACTTGTGCAACAATAAGAATTATATAATTAATAATGAATGAAGATTCTACAAATGTACATGCAGTAACTCGCTCTCAGAGTAATCTTGTCATACCTGAAGCCTCTGAAGTAGTTTCTAAGCCATATGTGCGAAAATACTTGAGAACATTTCAGCCAAAGGGCCAAGCAATGCATCAGATACCCCAAGCTTGAAAGGGGTGAATATAACTATGCCAATTCACATTCATCAATGAATGTCCAAGTATTGAAAATACTTTGAAACACACTGTTATTCCAGGGGAACGTCCCCTGTGCATGGATCAGGTGATATTCACATTTCCAAATAAAGAGGGTTTGAAGAGGGCGGCTGTACCCATCATCACCCAGGGCGATCTCGACCACATGGTAGATGAGAGCTGGGTAACAGCCCTCCCTCTTTGGATCTCCCCCGAGACCCTCACTCACCCCAGCTGAACTTGTCCTCCTGATTAAGGAAATCTGCGCCAAGATCACCGAATCAAAGTTGAAGGGTCCAAAACTGATGAGAATAAAGCCCAACAATCAGAAACCATATAGTCAAAAAGGGACAAATATCAAATTATCAGCCAGAATTACTGAAAGTTTTGACTCAGCCAGCAGTACAATAGCCAATGCTAACAACCTCTCTAAATCAGCAGGGATGATCTGCGATGTGCAGATGGTATCTTTAGAAATTATTGCAGAAAGTTCAAAACCCCTATCCAATAATCAGGAGTTGCAGCTGATGTAACTCATTTGACTGAATGAAGCCCCTAGTGACTAGGCACAGGCAGTTGGGCATCCTGAACACATTTCCAACCAATTGGGACTGCCCCTATGTGGGACAGCCTGGGGAATTCCCGTTGCTCATCAAGCCAGATGCTGTCACACCAGTTGATAGAAATGCAGTCGAGCTTCAGTTCAGGCATTCAAGGTTGATCTGACAGCAACTCAGCCTGCCACCAAATTCTTTGATGTCAGTTCCAATTGAGATTATCTGCCCCTTCCCTGAAAAAATTCGCCAGGTTAGGTCAAACTTGATGGACCTGATTCCAAATTTGGACCACAACATTTAAACACTATTAAATCAGTTGCATTGCACTAAAATTTTTTTGGCCAATTCTCTTTATTTTCCTTTCCAATAAAATCCCACTAAAAGACCAATTTTTTACATTATTTATATCCTTCTTGCCGAAGTCCCAATGGCACTACCCTGTTGGCCTATCAGTCCCTACAACGGATGGATATTACAATTTTTGATGATTACCTTCACTTTTACCATCGTCAAATGGATTCAATGTTCAAGAAGCTTCTGGAAATCTAACCCCATCATTGCAACTATCCGCCAATAATATACTGGGATCTTTTGGCCTTACATCCACCATTTCCAAGCAAGGATCCGCTCCCTTGTCTCCACAATTGTATTGAACCCACCCACCAGCAACCCTGTAGAAACCATCCCAGTGGTACAGTCCCTTTCAGCGAGACCCCCAATGTCTGAGGGTTGTTTCCATTTGGTTCATTTTCGGGTTTCTTTTCACTCTTAGTCTACACCAATGAGTCATTGTTTCCCAATTTGTCACTCCATACAACGTCAAATGAGCGGCAATGCCACTGGCATTCTGGCTTGCTTTTTGGGTGCTCACGCATCCTGACTGTCAGTCTGGTCAAAACTTATACTGACATTATCTTGACATAATCGACCAGCCATTGTTTCCTGCCATTTCCGCATTTCTCTTCGAGGTGGGCACCGCAGTGGTTATACTTTGCCAAAAGAACGTGCAGTCAGTAGTCTGCTTTCTGTTGTTCATTAGGTCACTTGCCAATTTTGCAGGTAGCATTCGCTATACCTTGGAGAAATTCTTCAGGGCGGCAGAGCCCGTGCATTATTACTTCTCCCCCACCTAATATTCAAGTTGGGAATTCAAGTTTACCCTCCTGAGATATTGTCAATCAAGTTCTCGACGCCCTTGCTGAGGTGCAAATGAGTTATGCTATTGCCCTTAACAATGCCGCTGCACTATCCCATGCCCAACAAGGGGTCACTCTTTTAGACGTGGTATAAGGGCATGCCAGTTGGTGGGTATGAGGACTTCTTCGTTCTACTTCACAAGTGGGTGATCCCTCCTCGCTGATTGCAGTCATATCAGAAGATTTGAAACCCCCTGTTTCAAGTTCAGACCGTTATTCCAATTACTTTCTACTATGGCCGAAGCCCCCAGCTTGGCTTCTTTATTCTCTACCTTCCACAAATAGGCTCCCACACTTGAGTTCTCTAATGATATTCTCAAAGCAATCTTTAGATCAGGGTTGGATTCTGCCTCTGCCCATCACGAGTTTTGGTCCACATCTATAGGGACGGTGGATCAGATATTTAATGATGTGACTACTATCAACGCCTCCCCTCGCCATGCTTCCCGCTATCAAGGGGGGATTATATGATCAGACTACCTAATGGCGATGTGGATTCAGTTCTTATTATTGAACCAGTATTGGTCCTGGCCTGAGCCCGTCACTACCTCTGCGTCAGAGTTGAGTTATCCTGGTTCACCTATCAATGAATCATAAAAGCTCAGATGGAAGAAGCCGGTTCACAAGCCCTTGCTCTTCCCAACTTTACTCATGGAAAGGTTCACAACCTTCCCCACGATGTACCTGCCATTTCTTACTTTTAAAGCAGAAAACACCGAATCTTACAAAAAAACAAAACTTCACTTATTTCTTATTACCTATGAAGATTAGTATTGGGTCTCACAATGTCTCCTTTGAGGCTTTGATGGATACTGGAGCCACTAGTAATTTTATGAGCATTGTGTTAGCACAACAATTGGAGCTGGACCTGGACGTAAGCCCTTTAGTGATGGTGGCTTCTTCAGCCTCCCAGACATCATATATAGTCCATCGGCCAGTACCTTTCTCAGTACATCATTGTAGCTTTTAATCAGCTCTCCGCAAGGCCAAACTAGTGTTCACAATAACCTTGGGGTCAGATGGTGGCGCCAACAACCTGTTAGAATCCACCTGGAGTCAGATAGTTGTCATTTGTTAATGACCAAATGAAGTGAGAATTTCCTTTAGTCAATACCCTTAAGAAAAACTCAAGGCTGCAGCTCCATTACTTCCCTCATTTCCCCTGCGGGCCTTCCTTCCAATTTTCCTGAAGAATTAATGTGCTATTAAAGGATCTTTGACTCCAAAAAGGCAGACCATCTTCCTCCTCACACTAAATTCTACTTGGGATTCAGAACAACGGTACATTTGGTGAATATCAACTGCCCGTTGTATTCACACACAGAGGAGGAGGTTGCACTTAACACCTGGTTAGATGATATGCTTAAAAAAGGGTGGTTGTTTAAAGACATCACCAGTCGCATCTCCATCATTTTTGCCAAAAAAAGCTGATGGTTCCCTCCATCCCTGCGTGGATTATGGACACTTAAACAAAGTCATGGTTCACGATCCCTACCCTCTGCCCCTAAGGAAGACTATCATTCAAGAAATCACTAAATCTCATGTTTTCTCTAAGCTGGATCTCATCAATGCCTCTAACCATATTTGGGTGATGGAAGGGCAAGAATGGCTTACCACAATATGAATAAAGCGAGGCACTTTTCAATTCTGCATAATGCCTTTTGGGTTGAAGAATGCGCCCACTATATTTCAACAAATGATTGATAGTGTACAGGGTGACCTCTGGTTCACTTGTGTGATCATATATATTGATGACATCTTGGTTCACTCCTTAACTCCCAAACAACTGTAAGTCTCAGGGAGTGTCCTTTGGCTCTTGATCGAGCTATCTTTCCATTCCTGATTAAGAAAACACCAAAGAGGATGGCGGTACCCCTCATCACCCAGGGCGATCTCACCCACATAGTTGATGAGTGATGGGTGATAGCCCGTCCTCTTCGGATCCCACCCCCAAATCCCTCACTCACCTCAGCAGAACTGTTGTGGGGAATTAGTGAAATCTGTGCCAAGTTTATCAATTTGAAATTGGTTGGATCTAATTTGGGCAGCAATCAGGCTGATGGCTGGAATTTGAATGGCAGTAAAAGTATGAAGAATGGGATATCAGCCGGATCGCCTGACGGTTCCAATTCAATCTCTAAATCAGTAGAACAAATATTGGGTGACATTGATAAGAGTTCGAAGCCCTCTGATAGTAATTTGGGTGCCATGTCCATTGAGCTACTATTGACTGAACGAATGGTTAAATGACTGAGCGTGGGCAGGTTGGCCATCCCAAACCCATTCCCAACCAAATGGTCCCATCTTTATATGGTATGGCCTTAGGGGATTCCCATTGCTCATTGGGCCAAACGCCGTCATACTAACCATTGGAAATGTAACTGACCCCTGGTTCAGACGTTTGAGGTCAAACTGACAGAGTCTGAGCCCGCCACCAAATTTTGTGATGTTTCCCAAAGAATAAACCCCCCACTACCATCCAATTTGCAGGTTAGGCTGAATTTATGGATCCTGCCCACATCATTGTCACTACCCAACTGACCACTATTTAATCAATTGCATGGCACTGAGAAAATTGTTGGTCAATTTTCTTACTTTATTTCCCAAATAAAAATTTTATTAAAACCTCAAATTTTTATCTCCTTCCTTTTGACCACATTCCATATGGCGTTTCCCTGGTGGTCCACTGCTCCGCACTCTGGGTGGGCCTTACCAATTCTCTTGTTTACCATGATTCCCTATATCGCCAATTATGCTCAACAAGTCCGAAATTTTTGGCTCTACAACCCTGTTCTCATGACCTTCCGGCAGCAATATACAGGGATTTTATGGCCCTATGTCCGCCAACTACAAGAGAAAATTCGCCTCTCTTCTACCCCCAATGAAATGGTTCTAACAACCAAGAATCTCGTATAAACTATCCCAGTAGTTTCCACCCCTGTTACCAGAACCCCTGGGTCTAAAGTCTATTCAGTGTGGTTTGCCGTTGGGATACTCCTAACCCTGACATTCTGCCACCATTTCGTGGTATCCTATTTCCCAGCTCCATATCAAGTCATACGGTCAGCAATGCCTCTGGCATTCTGGCTTGCTTTCTGGATTCTCACGCATCCTGACTGGCAGGCCAGTCTAAACTTCTTCTGCCACTTTAATGAGATAATCGACTAACCATTACTTCCAGCCATTTCCGCCTTGGTTTTCGAATTGGGCGCTGCAGTGGTTACCCTCTACCATATGAACGTGCAATCAGTTTTGTGTGGTTTGTTGTTTATTTGGTCACTTTCTGACTTCAGGAGAAGCATCCGCTTTATTTTGTGAAACTTTATTCAAGCCACCCAAGGAGTGCAGACTGCCTCTCCTCGTGCTTCCTCTGATCTGGGAAAAGGATCAAGTACCCCTTCCTAAGAAATTGCCAATCAGGTTCTCGATGCTCTCACTGAATTACAAATGAGGACATCAGTTGCACTCAGTAATGCTTTGGCAATATCTCATGCCCAACAAAGTCTCACGTTGTTGGACGCCGTAGATGGAGATGACCGCCATTGGGTGAGAAGTCTTTTATGTTCTTCCTCACAAAAGGAAGATCCCATTACTCTGCTGGCTGCTATATCAGCTGCCCTAAAACCCCATGTGTCCCAATCAAATCACTTACTCAGACTACTCCTAAACATGGCTGAAGCCCCTAGTTTGGCTTCTCTGATTTCCACCTTTTGTGAGCTGGCTTCCGCGTCAGACCTATCTACTGACATCCTTCAGGCAGTCTTTAGAGCGAGTTTGAATTTGGTTTTCGCTCACCACGTGGCCTGGTTTACCATTCAGGAATCAGTGGATCAGATATGTGCCACCGCAGCTACTATCAAAGCATTACCTCGCCTCGTTTCCCAGTATCAGAAGGGAAACTTTATGATAGGATTTCTAATAAAGATGTAGACGATGCGCCTGATGCTAGAGTAGCTGTTGAAGTGGATCCCAACCCCTCCATAACCCCCAAGTCTGAATTGCCACTTCCGAAGGCAACTATGAATGACTCTGTGCAAGCCCAGATGGAAGAAATGATTTCTCCCACACTTGTACTCCCAATTTTCGCCCCAGCCAAAAACCCTGACCCTGGGTTTGACATACCCACTATCTCTTCAGTTGTTCTCGAGTTGGCTGAATCTCCAAATAAACAGAATTCCACTTATTTCCTTGTCCCTATAAGAATCAGTGTCAGTCCTCATCATGTATCCTTCAAAGCTCTGATGGATACCGGAGCGGCGGGGAACTTCATGAGCGTCAAGTTGGCACAAAAATTAAAATTTATAATGGATGTGTGCGCCTCAGTAATGGTGGCCTCATCTGCTTACCAGTCTTTGTATGTCATTAGCTGGCCATTACACTTCTCAATCCACCAATATAACTTCTGCGATTGGTTTTTGGACATGCCAAACCTGGTATTCTCGGTGATTTTGGGTGTGGGATGGTGGTGTCAACAACATGCAAAGATACACTTAGAGTCAAATACATTGTCATTCAAAAATGATGATTCAGAGGAGAGTTCCCTTTGATCAACACCCTCAAAAAATACAAGGAACCAGCTCTATCACTACCTTAGTTACCTCCATGGGCATCCCGGCCAATTTCCCTGAAAGCCTAATGAAATACTGAGAAATTTTCGATATGGAAAAAGTGGACCATATGCCAAAACATTCCAGGTACGATTGTGGATTTCAAACAACTGTGGAATTAATGAACATCAACTGCCCACTGTATCCTCATACAGCGGAGGAAGAGGCCGCACTTAATACCTGGTTGGGCGATATGTTAAAGAAAGGCTGGTTGTTCAAAGAGACCTCTCCCGTCGCCTCCCCTATTGTATTTGCAAGAAAATTGGATGGATCACTCCGTTCTTGCATAGATTATGGTCACCTGAACAAAATATCAGTTACAGATCCTTAACTATTGCCCTTATAACAGACAATCAGTCAGGCGATTGCCAAATCCCATGCTTTTGAAATTGGATCTGGTGAACGCTTTCAATCAGATTTGAGTGATGGAAGGACAAGAATGTCTGACCGCAGTCCAGATGAGGCGAGGCATTTTTCAATTTTGTGTAATGCCCTTTGGGCTGAAAAATGCTCCCACTACTTTTCAATGAATGATCAACAATGTGTTAGGGGATCTCCGGTTCTCTTGCACTATTGCTCATACTGATAATATCCTAGTCCATTACCTAACTCCCAAACAACACACTATTGACTTAGAAGCAGTGGTGATTGCTTTTCATAAAGCAGGTCTGTTCCCCAAAGCCATCAAGTGTGAGTTTTACCTGGAAGAGGTCACATTTCTCGGAAACTTGGTACTTAAAGAAGGTGTCGCCATCCCCCCCCAACAAATTAGATGCAATCTGAGAATGGCCAACCCCAACTACACAGAAGCAGCTTCGAAGTTTCTTGGGTACTATCATTTTCTTAAAAAAATTTTCCACCACAATTTCCCAGTTGGCCGCCCCACTCCATCCCCTCACAGGGAAAAATGTACCGTTTTGTTGGACCCCCAAATGCCAGAAGGCGTTTGAATCAATTAAGGAGGTATTCATGTCTCCTCCCATTTTGAAACATGCCAACACCACCAAACTGTATATTGTCACATGCGATGCTTCATTGGTAGCTGTGGGCACAGTGCAGCTTCAGGACCATGATGGTCTCAAACATCCGGTCACTTATTTCTCCCAAAAATTCACTTCTATGGAGAAGTCCTGGGCTATTTATGACAAGGAACTGGCTGCTGTTGCATGGGCATTAACTCACTGGAGGTACCTGTTGCAGGGTTCTTGTCACAAGTTAACAGTTTGCACTGATCACCAAGCTCTCTTGTATTTTCGCAAACCCCAAAAATTGCCACACCGGCAAGCCTGAACCTATCAGGACCTGTGCAGTTTTAACTTCAAATATGAATTCATCAAAGGTGCATTAAATGTCCTTCCTGATTTCCTAAGCTGTAGTCCCACTCACTGCCCCTCGGAAACTGAGGTAGAGGATCTCATTACCATGATTCCTGCCACTCAAATTCTGTCAATTTCTCCTCCATTGTTTCCTCCGCTGCGTTGTTACCCAATGACCTGTTATTGGCCCAGGTGTTAGCCAGTCAAACAGCCTGCCCTGAGGGCGTGGAGTTGATTGAACACCTAACTCACTCGAGTCCTAAACACTCCCTATATTCTTTTAGAAGAAGGACTCATTTACTTTTGTTCTCATGTTTGGGTTCCCCCTCCTTCCGCCTGACCATATTACATGCACACCATGATCCCCCCGCGGTTGGACACCCTGGTAACAAGAAATGCATCAACTTGATCAAGCGAACCTTTAATTGGGCTGGACTGACCAAAGAGGTTCTGGCTTGGATCACCGATTGTGTTATTTGTGCTAGGCCAAGTCAGAATGTTATGGAAAAATGGTCTTCTGCACCCTTTACAACAGGTGGAAGGTCCATGGACCTCGGTGTCCATAGATTTCATTGTCAACCTCCCCTGTTCTAATGGTTTCACAGCGGTAATGGTAGTGGTAGACCGCTTAACCAAATTTTCCCTGTTTATTCCTTGTACTTCTGCGATTACATCAGAAGAAATGGCGCGTCTATTTGTTCGACATGTGTTTTCAATGTTTAGTCTTCCCCAGGAAATTGTTAGTGACAGGGGTACTCAGTTTACCGCCCAGTTTTGGAGTGAACTCTTGTCAATCCTTAAGATAACCCCCTGTTGATCCACGGCATATCACCCCCAGTCTGACGGCCAGACTGAGCGTGTTAACCAAGTTCTCAAACAGTACCTGCGTTGTTATGCTGTAGCAGCGCAGGATACCTGGGCCGATGACCTGCCTCTTGCCCAATTTGCATACAATAACGGGACTCACGCTTCCACAAGTTTTTCACCATATGAAGCAACGTTGGGTTATAACCCATCGTTCTCAGTCAGATCATGTTTATGACCAGAAATGCAAGCTGCTGCGGATTAAGCTGCCCATATTTGATCAACCCAAGCTTTAGTGAGGGAACACTCACTAAAGCCATCAACAAATATAAACGATTCAAAGATTTCAAGCGTCTCCCAGGTCATGAGATAAGGGGGGTTCCTATATTATGCTCAATATGTGCCATTTGAGAATGCAGGTACCCTCCCAGAAATTCACAAGTAAGCGTTTGGGTCCCCACTTGGTTGAGGAAGACTTGGGCAATGGTGCATTCCAGGTAAAACCACCAGCTCATTGGAAACAGCAATCCATCTTCCACTTTTCTCAGTTGTCCCCATTTAAGGAGTTAGTCCCCACAGACCCTGAGCCAATTGTAATTGAGAATGTGGGGAGGCCGAGGTGTAAAACATCCTACCATCCTGCAAAACTCAAAGGTCCGTTCAGTACAGCATGGCCTTTGAAGGTTATCTGGCCTACAAATACATTTGATTTAAGGTCCACAATTGCGTTAACTGCATATATCTGGTTGAGGCGTTTCATGAGTCCCATCCCAATGCTCCCCATCCACCCAAAAGGTTGCAACTGTAATAATGATCAAATTGCCTAAGGCTCAAAAAAATGTGGCCCTCATGCAGTTTCCCAGCGGTGGGGCCCTTCCTTTGGAAAAAGGAAAAGGTAATGTAAGTCCAGGGGAAAATCCCCTGAGCGTGGATTGGGCGATTTTCCCGTTTCCAAATAAAAAGGGTCCAAAGAGGGCGGCTGTACCCCTCGTTACCCAGGGTGACCTCGCCCACATGGTAGATGAGCGCTGGGTAACAGCCCTACCTCTTCAGATCCCTCCTCCAGTACCCTCGCTCACCTCAGCTTAACTTGTCCACCAGATTAATGAAATCTGCACTGAGAACTCCTAATTGAAGTCAAAAAATTCGAAACTTATGGAAATAAAGCCTGACGATTAAGAATATATAGTCAAAAAAAGACAAATATTGAATTATCAGCAAGAATTGATGACAGTTTTGACTCAGCCAGCAGTACAATCGCCAAAGTTAAACACCTCTCTGAATCATCGGGGATGATCCCTAATGTGCAGATGGTATCTTTAGAAATTATTGCAGAAAGTTCAAAACCCCTATCCAATAAAGCAGGAGTTGCAGCTGATGTAACTCATTTGACTAAATGAAGCCCCAGTGACTAGGCACAGGGAGGTGGGCATCCCGAACACATTTCCAACCAATTGGGACTGCCCCTATGTGGGACAGCCTGGGGAATTCCCGTTGCTCATCAGGCCAGATGCTGTCACACCAGTTGATAGAAATGCAGTCGATCCTCAGTTCAGGCATTCAAGGTTGATCTGACGGCAACTCAGCCTGCCACCAAATTCTTTGATGTCAGTTCCAATTGAGATTATCTGCCCCCTTCCCTGAAAAATTCGCCAGGTTAGGTCAAATTTGATGGACCTGATTCCAAATTGGACCACATCATTTAAACACTATTAAATCAGTTGCACTGCACTGAAAAATTGTTGGCCAATTCTCTTTATTTTCCTTTCCAATAAAATCCCACTAAAAGACCAATTTTTTACATTATTTATATCCTTCTTGCCGAAGTCCCAATGGCATTAACCTGGTGGCCTATCAGTCCCTACAACAGATGGTCATTACAAGTTTTGATGATTACCATCACTCCCACCATTGTCAACTGCATTAAATGTGCAAGAAACTTCTGGCTATTTATCCCCTTCATTGCAATTATCCGCCATCAATATACTGGGATCTTGTGGCCTTACATCCACCATTTAAAGCAAAGATCTGCCCCTTTTCTCCGCAATTATATTGAGCCCACCAACCAGCAACCCTGTAGAAACCATCCCAGTAGTACAATCCCCTTCAGAGAGAATCCAGTGTCTGCAGTTATTTCCATTTTGTTCATCTTTATATTATTTTCACGCTAAGTCTACACCAACGAGTCATCATTTCTCAATTTGGGGCTCCATACAACGTCATATGAGCGGCAATGCTACTGGCATTTGTCTTGCTTTTTGGGTGCTCACGCATCCTGACTGGCAGTCCAGTCTAAACTTCTTCTGCCATTTTCATGACACACACTCTTAACTCCCTGGATTTTCCCATATTCACTTAGTAAACTCTGTTGATTCTTACTACTCTGAATTCACTTAATTGGACATTATGGTCTTTGGGATCTACCGTTGGATGCCACAAATATGTTATTAAAGTGAGAATTTTACTTTTTTATAAAAGTAAAAGAACAGCGCTTTGTTAAAGCTTTTTAAGTTTTTTATTGTTTAAGCGGGGCAAAACCAAAAGAAGATCCTTTTCCCGATACTAATTTTTCCTATTTAAACTAGTTTGGATTCTGAGACCATGGGTATTTGAGGCAAAAATATAAAGCTGAGTCATCTAAATTAGGAAATATAGGCTTTTTGGCCTATCAGATCAATGATAAATATTTTGAGGCAATACTGACCCATGTGGTACTGATTTGATGTAATGTATCCTTTCACCAACGAGTAAAATCTTCTCACCTTGGCGGTGGTAAGACTCATGTGGTAATGATTGGTTGATTTGCACCCTATCATTGTCAAGTAAAATCTTCTCAACTCAGCAGTGGTCAGACTCATGAGGTAATGATTTGTTAATATTCACCCTATCATCGTCAAGTAATATCTTTTCACCTCAGAGGTGATCAAACCTGTGTGGTAACAAACATCCCAAATCTGGTCGAGAAGTTGGAGTAATCCTATTATTAGTTATTACCTTTTTAAGCCGATTTTGGTTATAAACCATATTTTTCTGATAGTTAGGATTCCACCGAGAATCCACTAAGGTCTTTTTGCCATGGGTACTCATATTGTTGATATCCAAAATATTACTTGAAGATTGGGCAGGTGATGGGCCAATAATGGTAGCAGATTTGGGAGCACTCATACCTCTAACATTCTTTTTCTTAGGTTGAGAAGGATATTGTCCAACATTGCCCCCCTCAAGAATGTTGGGAGGGGTGTAGGGTCGTAGGAAGCAGCCATGTACCCGTTTTATGATAATTCCTGTAGCTAAAGACTTGATAGAATACTCATTTCCTCTCTTATACATTATGGTAAATGGCCCCTCCCAGATTGATCCAAGTTTGCCACTATGGGAAGTTATGCAATTGTGGTAATATAAAGCCCTATCTGACACTTGATAAGTAGGTAAAGGAGCTCAGAGCTCATTGGCAGCTTGGCCTTCTTTAGTAACCATTTTTGCGAGGTTGGTATAATGTATAGGTAAGGCGGAAAGCGGGTACTCATCCTTGCAAGAGTATTCCTTCTTGCTGGGTTCTTTATTGGCTAGAACTAAGGGTACTATATAATTGAGCAACGACAAGAACCCTTGCTTCATATTGATAATGCCATCATATTCAATCATAAACTGACTATCTATAAGCATATCATAAGCATTATTATCTAAAGCCACGGTGGGGGCAAATAGGATAAGCTTCCCAATACAAATAGAAAGGGACGAGTAAGCACCCAGCGCGCGGGTGTTGTTAGGACCAGCGGTTCCACAGTCTTAGTTGTACTCCAAGTCAGTTGCAAGTTTGATCTTTTTCATCAACTTGGAGGAGATTACGTTCACCAGGGAGCCTGTATCTAAGATAGCCATCACCTGAACTTTTTGGATAACCACTTCGACCTTTGTAAGTATCCCCCCAAAAGTGGGCGATAGCGCTAAGACCTCCTTAAGATGGAAATTGGAGGTTAAATTGCACGCGGTCTCGGGGTAATTTTCCTGGATGGACTGCATGGTATGGCCATGCTGGATAGGGCGAATAAGGTGAGACAACACCTCATCTGCATCGCTGGTAGTATCAATAATGACTGGCTCCCCTAGAACTTGGCAGAGATACATCTCTTCAGGTATGGTGGCTTCATCTACTCCTCCAGCATTCAAGCGATCAGGGGACTTCCACTTCAGCAGGTACTCCTACAACATAATAGCCGACCTCATCTGTACCCCCTCAGAATCATCCCCTTGGGTATTAGTAACGTGAGGTAATGGCATTTTGGCAATAACTTCAGATTTATCTTGTATGGGTTCTTGGTTGGATAAGATTAATGGAACTTCATAGTTCATTAATGATAGGAACCCTTGCTTCATGTTGATGATGCCTTTATATTTGATCATAAACTGAGTAACTATGAGCATATCATAGGAGTTATTATCTAAAGCCACAGCGGGGGCTAATAGGATAAGCTTAATAATGCGTATGGGAAGAGAGGAGTAAGCGCCAAGGGCGCAGGTATTGTTTGGGCCCACAGTTTCAAACTCCTTGGAATAATCTAGGTTAGGAATCAGTTTAATTTTTTTCATCAGCTGAGATGAGATTACATTCACTGGGGAACCTGCATCCAGGATAGCCATCACCTGGACTTTGTGAACAACTACTTCACCTTGGTAAGTGTGCTTCCAAAGTTGGTTGACAGCGCTAAGACCTCCTTGAGATGAAAAGTGGAGGTTAATTTGCGGGCGGTCTCAGGGTGAGTCTCCAGAATAGACTGCATGGTATGCCCTCACTGTAAAGGGCGAATCAAGCTCAATAGGAGCTGATCAGCGTCTCTGGCTATGTCAATAGTTTTCATACAACCTATAACTTGGCGTAGGTAAGTATCCTTTGGTATGGTAGTTTCATCTACTCCTTTGGCGTTTAAGAGATCAGGGACCTCCACTTCCGCGGGAGCTCCCAATAAGTAGTACCCAGCATAATTGTAACCCCCTTCAGAGTCAGCCTCAGGGATATTCTCAACCATGGGCAAGGTTGCAACTGAAATGGGGGAGACAGCCACGATAGGTGGGGTAATTAGCTTCGCTTTAACTGGCATTTTTACAAACCCAGTAGTTCTGGAAGATATACCCTTAGGGCGCGCACCTATTGACTGAGCTGAAGAGGTAACCACAGTAGGGATTTCCGCTTTTCATAATTGAGGAATGTCCGTTTTAAATTGCACCAAAGAAGCAGGTTTTGTGGGGAGAATAGGCACAGGTGACCTCACTTCCAACTGTTCAATAGGCCGCAGCTCACCTGAAGGAATATGGGCGACGTCTAACAAAGCCTCTTTTATATCATGGAAGGTTGTAAAGTGGCGTTTCGCTGATATTATATGCCTGGCGAGAGAGGATTGTGAAGCTAACCCTGTTAATATGGCGGCGATAGCATCATCCATGGTAAGCAGGTTATATGTAGCCAGCCTTTGAGCAGGGAGATAGAAACGCTCAGCAAAACTAACGAGGGTTTCACCCCCATACATGGCAAGGCGTATGAAAGCTTGTTTTTCCCTGTATAAGCTCTGCTTGGATCCAAATACAGCCAAGAGGGCCTTCTTAACATCTGGCCTGATGTACTGAGGATCCAGGTGAGGAACGATCAGCTCTTGGGCTTTGCAGCTTAAACAGGGAGGAATGTACTGAGCTTTCTGTTAATCAGTGGCGCCATCCATCGCAGCTTTATAAACGTACAAAAAGGAAGCAATGCTCCCTTCACCTGGGGTGTACCTGTCTTTTATAGGTAGTTTGAATGGCCATTGCTTTAGCTTTTTGAGACGGGAGAAAGAGCTGGCTAGTTGCTTCTCAAGAGCAACTAATCATGATTCAGAAGAGCTGTTCACGTTTACAGCCTCCATTGCTTCAATGCTTTATGGAGTATTCAGGGGAGCCCCTGTAGTGAGCACCAGTTTGCGGGATTTACCGCTTATGCCACAAATATGTTATTATAGTGAGAATTTTATATTTTTTAATAAAAGTAATAAACAGCGCTTTGTTAAAGTTTTTTAAGTTTTTTATTGTTTAAGCGGGGCAAAATCAAAAGAAGGTCCTTTTCTTGATACTAGTTTTTCCTATTTAAACTAGTTCAGAACTTGAGACCATGGGTATTAGAGGCAAAAGTATATGAAGCTGAGTCATCTATATTAGGAAATATAGGCTTTCAGCCTATCAGATCGAAGATAAATATTTTGAGGCAAAACTGACCCATGTGGCAACGATTTGATGTATTGTATCCATTCAACAGTGAGTAAAATCTTCTCACCTTGGCAGTGGTAAGACTCATGTGGTAATGATTGGTTAATTTGCACCATATTATTGTCAAGTAAAATCTTCTCACCTCAGCAGTGGTCAGACTCATGTGGTAATGCTTGGTTAATTTGCCCCCTATCATTGTCAAGTAATATCTTCTCACCTCAGAGGCGATCAAACCCATGTGGTAATGAACACCCTGAATTTGGCCAAAAAGTCGGAGTAATCCTATTATTAGTTATTACCTTTTTAAGCCGATTTTGGTTATAAACCATATTTTTCTGATAGTTAGGATTCCACCGAGGATCCACCAAGGCCTTTTTGCCATGGGTACTCATATCATTGATATCCAAAATATTATTTGAAGATTGGGTAGGTGATGGGCCAATCATTGTAGCAGATTCAGGAGCACTCATACCCCCAACATTCTTTTTCTTAAGTTGAGAAGGAGATTGTCTGACATGGTCAATAAGATCAAGTTGTAGCTAATGTTGATAGCGGAGCACCTGTAAACATTGTTTCCACAAAGTTGGTAAAGAAATTGAAAAATTGCTCTGGACACTGACTACCATTGGGAATATGGGACTGCAAGCTCAACATCACTAAGAGTAAATGAGCTTACAGCGCCTTGCCACTGTGATTTGGAGCTTTGGTAGTAGCCACACCTGCAATAGCGCTTCCAAATGCCAATTATGATATATTACTTGGAACTATTTTTAAGGACCTATGGGTTTTCATGTGATTTTAAAGAAAACATCTTGACAATACTGGGCCAATCACTTCCAATTTATTACTCTCATGACAATATTAAGTCCACTAGCCATCACAAAAACTTTATTAATATATCTTATGCTGATGGGATAATACCAGTAGGATATATTCAGCAGGGAATTGGAAGCTGCCCCATGCCAACCGTCATAAACAAAAATTGAGGAATATTTCTATGGGTGAATAAGAATGTGACAATAGTTCCATGCCATCAACTGGTTATGAGGACTGGGACCACGCTGGATATTCCAGAAGGACTATATGGGGAGGTTGTATCTCCTTAGAATTATTCTCAAATGGAACCTAGTGTGGCGCCTAAAATAATTATACCAGGGCATGTGGAAATTGATTTCCTATTCGAAAATTTGACCAGCCAAAGTATTAAGGTCAAGAAATATCGAGTAGTCAAGTTCATGCATCTGTTTCTGATGGATGAGCTAAAAGCGGCTGTCAAATTTGGTGACTTATCCGAGTTTGGTTTACCAACCAAAAGCCTTGGGGCACATACTGTAATTCCTCAAAATAGTTCACTGTATTATCAGAAAAACAGAAAGATGAAGCACTAGTTTTGTTTAAACGATACTCCGATCTTTTAGCCAAAGATGACCAAGATTTAGGTTGTGCAAAAGGAGTACAGCATTTTATTGATTCCAGGGACCATGTGCCTATTAGAATGAGGCCAATATGTAGACCTAGGGATAGCAACGAAATAGTCATAGAAGAGTTAGACAAATTTCTGAAAAGTGGAATGATTAAGCCCAATAAAGGCTTGTTGGCCAGTTCAGTTTTAGTAAAGAAAAAAGATGGCAGCAATTAAGTTGTAATTGATTATTGATGCCTCAATGTCATCATGAAAAAGGATTTGTATCCGTTACCCAGAATTGATGATGCTCTTGATCACCTGACAGGGGCGAAGTTTTTACTGCATTTGACCTTATCTCAGGATATTGGAAAATTGAACTGCCTCAAGAGGAGCAGAAAAAGTGCGCGATGATTGCTGCTCAAGAGCTGTTTAAAACGATGCGCATGCCACAGGGACTGTGCAATGCTCCAGCAACCTTTCAGCGTGCAATGGACACAATTTTGATACAAAAATTATCCTGCATACTGGTATGCTGAATGATGTCAATGTCTTTTTTCAAACATTTTCTGAACATTTGGAGCTCCTTAAACAAGTATCAAACGGCTGTTGAAGGCCAGAGGAAGATAAATCCTAGAAAATATCAATTCTTTAAAGAATCATTGGTGTACCTTGGGTCCAACATTGATTCCAAGGGCTTGTGGCCTCAACCTCAAAAGGTGGAGGTGATTAAGAGAACCAACCTCTGATGAGTAAGAGGGATTTTCAAGTATTCTTAGGCATGGTATGATACTATCAAAGATTTTTAGAAAAGTTGCAAGGATTACTGAGCCCCTATTCCATTTACTACAAGGAGGAGTTCGTTTTTGTTGGAGAAGAGTGCCAACGAGCCTAGGAGGCTTTAAAAACCAAAATTAGCATGGCGCCTGTTCTCCAATATCTAGATTTCAGCATGCCTTTTATCATACAAACCAACGCCTCATTGACTGCAATTGGGGTTGTGATATCTCAGATTGGGATGATGGCAAGTAAGATCCAGTTGCTTTAATGCAGCAGGACGCTGAATAAGCATGAGCGTAATTATATAATGACTGAATGAGAGTGTTTGGTTGTCCTCTACGCTTGTAAACAATTTTGGGTTTACATTAATGGCATCAAGTTTCAAGTAGTGATGGATCACTGCTCATTATGATGGCTTCACAATCTCAAGGAACCTGAGATGATTATCCCGCTGGGCTCTGACATTACAAGCGTACAATTATAAAATCATTCATATAGAGGGAGCGGCCCATCAAAATGCAGATGGACTATCACGACTTCCTATTGTAGCTGTCCTGAGCAGTTTGGCCAATAAGCTTCATGAAAAATATGTTTACTCAAAAGTATGGAGATGAGCCACCTGAAGTACAAAAAACGATTGAAAAAGCATTAACTGACACGAAATATTAGAATAGAGTTTTATTCAAGCTCGAGCGCAAGGGGCAGCGTCAAATTTTCCCAAAGCCTTCTGACCAAATGGGGATTATGACACAAGCTCACAAAGCCGATGGGCATGGAGGACTGACCATAACGCTAGAATTAATTCAATCTAGTTTTTTTGGGATTCAATGAGATTAAATGTTCAAGACATACTCAATAAATGCCATACATGCCAAACTTCAAAGCCTATGAAGTCAGATGTGAAATATCATTTTATTAAACCTGACTGGGCCTAGCATATCGTGTCAATTGATGTAGTTGGCCCTTTGCCTGTGGGTATCCTAGAAAAACTATTACATAATTGTTGATATTGACCATTTGACGAAATGGGTGGAAGTGAAAGCAATTTGAGACGTCAGGGTTCTAACTACTGCCAAGTTCATTATGGATAATATTATTTATAAGCATGGATGCCCCAGAAAAACTTGATGGATAATGACACCAAGTATACTTTCCAGATGGTACAATGGTGAAATAAGTTGATGTCTATCAAAGGAGAGTTATCAATATCATACCATCCTGAGACTAATGGTATGATAAAAAGAGTGAATGAACTCTAGTCAGCATATTGCACAAAAACGCAGCCTTGGCGCCTTTGCAATGGGTTACTTCCATTAGTGCTACTGTATTTGCGTATAATATTGGACAACACGGCAGCACAGGCCTCTCTCCATTGTGACTTCTGTATGGTAAACAGCCCGCTCTGCCTCCATTATTGTATTCTGTACTCAGTTTAACTGAAGCAATTAGACCAAGTAGTTATGTTGAGCAACTAGAAAATACCCTAATCAAGTTGCAATCTGAAGCCTATCAAAACGTGATTAGTCAAAAAACTAGTCAGAAGAGCTATGAAGATGCTAAAAGAGCTAAAGGAACTAAGTTCGTGGAAGGAGGGGGTGGAAGGCGAGTTGGTAAGGGCGTACGGCTACCAACCTAAAGGTTGCGGGTTCGATTCCCGCCCTTTGCATATCGATTGGGGTGCCAGCCAAAGGAAGCTATTGGCGGTTAGTAGGTCTAATAACACGAAAACCTTACCCATGATGTAACCAGAAAATTTGAGTCCCAATCTGGAGGTGGAAAAACTTTCTTTGATGGAGTTGACCCTGTTCAGGTTTCATGTTGTTTCTTTCTTTTGGTAATGCCTGTCCCCTTGTTGGCTTGCCTCAGTTAAATAAAAATAAAAAGTAAGTTCATGGAAGGAGACTTAGTTTTTATATTGTGACACTCATAGCGCAGGCAAAGTGCACAAGCTGGTCTTGCTTTGGAAAGGTCTATTTATTACATTGGAAAAATTGTCTGAAGATGTATATACCATTAAGGATCAAGGCAGCTGGGTTGTGAATCAAGTACATGATAAGTTCCTTCATCCATACCATAAAGAATAAGCATAAAAAATAATAAAAAGATAGAAAGAAAGAAAAAGAAAAAGAAAAAATAATAAATATAATAAAAAATAGTATAAAATAAAAAAAATAATTAAAAAACAAAAAGATTTAAATAAGAGATTTGATGCCTCATCGTTGCTGGAACTAGGTAATTCTTCTTTGGGAGGGGAGGAGAGTAAGATTAAAATTGGGAAGCCTGTAATGGAATCAGAGAAATGTGAATCTCATACAAGTCTCAACTATCCAGACCCTGTTGAAGATGCGCTAAACCCAAAAAGGCTTGGCACCAGGCACGCTGGCCTACTCAGCTTAGGAAAGGCCATTGAACTAAAGGGCAAGACCATTGAAAGGGACTTCAGAACAGGCAAGAAAATTTTGACTCAGAAGTAAATGCTGCAGAAAGGAAGATACAGTTGGCAAGGAGTCTTTCAAGCAGGGGTAAACTGGAGGGAGGAACACTTTCATGTGTAACATCTGTGAATGGGCCTCGTCTAAAGCCCTGCACATGTCAGGAATAGTTTTTGTGGGAAGTGAGGAAGGAGGGAAGCAAACGCATGAGCCCAAATGAGCCATCTGTAAGATATAAATTTTCAGGAAGCCCTTTTGCCAGGTGACAGATTCTGGTGGTTGACCTGAAAACAAACCCTTTGACAACCAACATATTGGGTCAATTATCCTCCCAATGCTTGAGCTAATAATCTAATTCTCAGCCTAAAGCTTATTGCAATTACATGGCTTAGGCTGATTTTATCACCATGAATTTAATTCAATTTAATTTAATTATATAATCAAAAAGCTCAGGCCAAATACACTCGCACATTTGGGGAGATTATTGCTGCACTAAAAATTGGTAATTATCCCAGCTAATTTGGGACCAAAAACAAATATTTAGCATTAGAAATCGTTTGGGATTGACCTGAAGAAAACGTTTAAAATTGCATGAACAAATAGATTTGTAAGATGTAATCCTTTTCCCGCCCTAGGGCAAATTTGATATGCTGATCCTCATTATCAGCACAATAGCACTTGCACATAAACCGCCCAAATGGGAGTACCTAGTGCTATCAAGAGGGCCAGTTGACATCCTATTTAGGATTTGTTTCCATTAGCTGTATGACAAAAACATTATTTGAGCTGGTCCTAAAATGATTTCCCACCTATGGCGAATTTTGTATGTCAATTCATGTAATTGGCATGATAGCACTTGTACATGGACCAACTGAATGGGAGCACCTAGTGCTTTTGAAGGAGGACTGCTGAAGTCCAAATTAAAGGTGAGTCATTTATTTAAATTGATGCTGAAATTTCCCAGAATTCTTATTTTGTCAGAAGTATGAAGAAACTCATTTCAAGATGATTCTAGGACAATTTTGCATGCCCACTGTTACGATTTTTGTCCCTGAAATCCTCCCAAATATGAGAGTACTTTTGTCACCAATAAACCTAGCAATAGGTTCAGTCATATCAGTTCAAGGGCTGAACTGAGGTGTTAAATAATCTGTTATGATTGCATGCTCGAGTGGCCAGGAGATGCCCTAGAGGTATAAATATCAGCGTTTGGTCTAATGAATATTTACCAAATAATTTAATCATATAAAGATTTATTTCATTTAATTTTATTTCTGGTTTTATTTTTAAGTCTCTTATGGAGAGTGTCAACAATCTGGATTCTTGGAATCCACAGCTTGTACCCTTGCCTGGCTTAGAAGTTCCTGAATATGAGGGAAAAGTTGATCCCAAAGTTGACCAGAAGAGTTGGGGCTAATTCAATATGCCTAGTGAGTTTCCAAATGGTCAAAATACCATAAGCCACTGGCAAAATCAAGGATCATTTGCCAAACTGCTTTTAATTAAGCAGGCAGGATTTTTTATCAAATGAGTGATTCTAAGATTATAATACCTGGTGCTCACTCAAAATCAGTGACACATGCCAAAATGGACCAACATAACCAGTTCCTGGTATATTTGGCCAGACAAGATTGTGACAACAAGATGAAAACTTTTTCAATGTGTGTACCTCCTACTACCTTGATCTTATCACAGTGGGGGAGCTCATTTGGATACAACAAGCCTTATTGACCTTACATCTGAAAGCACAGAACTTCTCACCATACATGCCACTTCAGGATAAGAAGTACATGGACTTAAATTCAAAGCATGTTGACTTTATAAGTTATGTTTACTGAGCTGGATACGGTGAACAAAAACATTGTAGGACTAATCAGTCTTGATAATATTATTATAATGGCTGATTTGCATACCTTGACCAACATGGAGAAAACAATACATGTTAGAGTATTTAGGGCTGATTGTATATAAAACTGTGTTACTTAAAATTTATAAAAAGGTTCAAGAGCTTGGCTGATTAAAGAACATATAAAATTTACAATTCCAATATAAAATAAAAAATAGTAAATAATAGAAGAAAAAAATATTATAAAATAGTAATAAAATAAAAAAAATAAAAAATAGAAAATAATAATAATTTTATTCTAATTAATACTTTAGTCTGCGCTTGAGGATGGGGAGAGAATCCAACTCCAGATTTTTCAGCAATTAGGGCTGAAATTAATAAATAGAGGATCCAACTCCAGACTCGTTGGCAGTTTAAGCCAAAATTAATGAATGATGAAGATCAATGAAGGCTAATCAAGAAACTCATGTCTTATGTTAGAGTCAAGTGGGGGGAATATCATATTATGTTGGTTGACTCAAAAATAAACCCTTTGACAACTAGCAGATCAGGCCAATTATCCTACCAATGCTTGAGCTAATACTTTAATTCTTATTTTAAAGCCTATTGCAGTTACACGGCTTGGGCTGATTATATCATCATCAATTCAATTCAATTCATTTATATTATCAAAAGCTCAGGCCAAATACACTCGCACATTTGGGGAGATTATTGCTGCACTAAAATTTGGCAACTATCCCATCTAATTTGGGAGCAAAATCAAATATCAACATGAGAAATTGATTAGAATTGACCTGAAGAAATCATCTACAGAACCCATGAACAAATAGATGAATAAAGCATAATCCTTTTCCCACCCTAGGGCAAATTTTATATGTTGGTCCTTGTAACCAGCACAATAGCACTTGCACATGAGTTACCCAAGTGGGAGTAATTAGTGCTATTGAGAGGGCCAGTTGACATCCCAATTAGGGAGTCGTTTACATCAGCTGTTCATGTAAACATATTATTAGCTAGTCCTAAAATAATTTCCCACCTATGGTGAATTTTGTATGTTGATCTATGTAATCAGGATAATAGCATTTGCACATGGACCGCCTGAATGTGAGTACCTAGTGCTATTGAGAGAGGCCTTCTGACTTCCCAATTAAGGGTGCATCATTTATTTAAATTGATGCCAAAATTTCCCAGAATTCATATTTTGTCAGCAGTATGACAAAACTCATTTTGAGATGATCCTAGGACAAGTTTGCATGCTTGTTGTCGCAATTTTTGTCCCTGAAATCCTCCTAAGTATGAGAGTATTTTGCCACCAATAAACCTAGCAATAGGTCTCACTTATATCAGTTCAAGGGATGAACTGAGGTCGAAAATAATCTGTTAAGATTGCATGCTCGAGTGGCTAGAGATGCCCTAGAGGTAAAATACTAGTGCCTGGCTTTATGAATTTTTATCAAATAATTTAGTTTTAATAAAAGTTTTTTAATTAATCTTCTTTCTGGATTTGATCTTAAGTTTTTTGAGAGCGTTGGCAAGCTGGATTCTCAGAATACACAACTTGTACCCTTTCATGCCTTGGAAGAAGTTCCCAAATACAAGGGGAAATTTGATCCTGAAATCAACCAGAAGAGTTGGGGCTATTTTAATATGCCTAGTGAGTTTTCAAACGGTCAATTTACCTTAAGCCACTGGCGAATTCAAGAACATTTGGCCAAACTTCTTCCCAATTAAGCATGCAGGAATTATTTTATCAAGCGTGCCATTCTTAGATTCTAACAAAGCTTTTGAAAAGGGCTTGGTATAACATTAGGGTGCGCCAATCTTTTGATGCCTGAGACTTGAGGCCCAACAGGACATGTAAGTTGGTATTTACCAAAGTGGGTTTGCATCAAATCCTAAAACTGAGTAAGCAAAAATAAGAGCCTGATAGGCCCAAAAGTATTGTATGTACAATCTCAGGCCATTTAGCAGGTGCAGATGACAAGTAGGCATTTATGATTTCTAATATCAAATTTAGTTCATTTCCTAATGCAGCCACACTGCCCTTGTTTAAAGAGGAAACAAGATTGTTGGAAAGGAAGATGTGAAAAGGGAAAACAAGAAGTCAGGATGGAGAACCCCATCAAAAGAGAATTGATGACAGATAAGGGTCTCTTGGGGCTGACCAGCTTCAGAAGCCCAAAGAGTTAAAGAGAGAGTCAAAGGAGGATCCCACTCGACCCATTGGGATGTTTGATCGACAGTACTCAAAGCCAAGGGGGCCTGCTTGGGCTCATTGCTGATTTGTGAAGTCACAGCAGGACGTGAAGCCAGACTCTTGGGTACCATGGAAGCGTAACTGGTCAATCTATCTTGAAAAATCATGGGCAACACGCCAGAGCTGACCATAGTGCACTGCATGGACTTGCTCAGTCTTAAGAAGACTCATCTGTTTGAGGCCAAAAGACTATCAACATATCATTCATATTTTAAAGAATATGAAAAGTTACACAATGTGACTCAGAAAGAAGGGTTCCTGCCAATTTTATCCAGTCAAGGTGAGGTAAGTGTTGAGTAGTTGACTGGACCTAATCGTTGGATTTTTGATAGGAACATAATAATTTTAACATGCTTAATTTATTATGGATCATATCAGATATCAATTATTATGGATCAGGAATATACTACGCTTATGAAAAGCTCGAGATCCGTGCCCTATCAATTCTACTTAAAAATTTGACTATGATGACATAGTCCCAGAGGCTTTGTTGTTTTCTGACTTAATAATATTAGTCAACTTAGTGACTTGGGTATGTGAGCTTTGTTAGTCTATGTCAATATTAGTTTCAATAATGATCAAGTTTTTAATCAAATTAATTACTTACTGGTGGTACGAACCGCCTTGGTGTGTGCTGCTGATTGTTTGAGAGAAGCATCAGTTTAGCTATTTGCAGACGCGGCAGAAACGCTGTCTTAAGATATTACAAATTTGACATCAACTCTGAGCCCATTAGAGATGCCCCCAAGCTGAAAGAACTTTAGACCCTCAGACAAACTATTACGTTTTTATCTGACCAAGTGACATTGAAAATGATGCGTCATGGGTAAGAATGTGGCAAACATCAAACCTTATAAATTATCTCCAAGTTTATTATAATAAAGTAAAATCAACTATCACCACAAGTTCATTTTTTATTCTATATGCTTTTTTTACTCAATAATTTACATTATATTAAGTTAAGGATTTATTTGGGATCAGAAGAATCAGGGCAGCGTGCCATTGTCCAAGTAATGACAAAAAATATGGCTTCAAAGTGCTATTATCAAGATGTTAATATATTAACTTTTGTCACCATCTGTTCTATTGTCATCATACAATAGATGCTCGAAAATCCACTTTATTACAGAAAAAACCAGCCATCTGAAGTAGGACAAAAACTTCAAATTTGGGTCATTAGCATAATTAGTTACCTGCGTCAGAACAGGAGAAATTCGCCATTATCCCGTCCAAGGCTGCTTCAACTGTCCAAGATGCCTCAAGGGCTGTGTATCGCCCCAGTTACATTCCTACAGGCCATGGACACCATTTTCGGTGACCTGAAGCTGTCATGCATTCTTATATACCCTGATGATACCAATGTCTCCTCTTGAACCTTCTCTGAGCATCTTTCTCATCTAAAGGAGGCTTCCACCAGCTTGCTGAGGCCAACTTCAAGATTAAGCCCCACAGATACCACTTCTTTAAGGATTAACTGTAGTACTTAGGTTTGTGGTAGATGTGAAAGGGTTTAAACCTCAGCCAGTTAAAGTAAAGCTATCTAAAAATGACTCAGCCAAGTAGTAAGCGTGACATATGGGTATTTTTGGGGATGGTAGATTACTACCGGTGCTTCGTCCATTACATCAGCTGTATTGGGGGACCGCTCTTTGAGTTGGTAAAAAGATTCCATGTTCAAATGGACGGAATGTCATCAACCCTCCTTTGATATGCTTCAGAGTCATTAATCAATGCGCCAATACTGCTTTACCCAAATTTGATAAGAAACCTATTGTTCAGATGGATTCATCACTTTCCGCCGTTGGGGCAGTTCTATCCCAAAAATGATGAGGGGGAGTATCATCCGGTTACCTACTGCAGTTGTAGCTTGAACTGCCACAAATACAATTACATCATGACCAAGCAGAGGCTTTTTTGTGATCTACGCATACAAGTAACTCAGGGTATAATTTCGTGGGTAAAGTTTAAAGTTATAATGGATCATCATCATTACGCTTGTTGAAGAATCTATGAGAGTTGAGGGCCTTTAGCCCTATGGGCTTTAAGCTGCAGTTTTACTACTTTGAAATCCTCCACCAACCTGGAGCAAAACACCAAAATGTAGATTGTTTATCGAGATTGCCAACCATTGACATTATGGTAGATCCCAATGATTTAATGTATGACAAATTGCTCAACAGGAAATACAATGATGAGATGCCCCAAGTCATCAAGTTATTAGAAGGAATAAGGGCCAAGATATTCCAGAAGAACGGTGAATTGTTTGAACTGATAGGGGACACTACTATTAATATCCCAAGACCTTATTCCTGACCAAAAATTGAACGAGCGCACACTGAGCTGTTAGACATTGTGGAGTATGTAAGACCCTAGAATTGTAGCAGCCTTGGTACTATTGGGAGAGCATCAACTTCTAAATAATATATAACATTTCCTGCTGCCAAATGTGCCAAGTGTAAAAACCACTTCGCCAAAAGTTTATATACCATTGGGTGAAACCACATTTTGCTTGGCATACGGTTTCCCTTGATGTCGTTGTCCCTCTGCCAACAGGAACTAACTGGTCCAAATGCATTATTATGACGATTGACCACTTGACCAGGTGTGTAGAATCAAGGCAATCTTTGATTTCGGGGTAGTCACATTGGCAAAGTTCATTATGAATTCATTATTCAAGCAGATGGCTGTCCTCAGTTCATCCTTAACAATAACGGAACTAACTTCACTACCTACATCCCTCCCAAACTAAATGAGCTGATTACCATCCTCAGGGTTTTAATGAACCCATATCACCCATTATCCAACATGATGGTTGAGCAAGTTAATATGACCTTGGTAAATACTCCACAAATTGGTAGCAGATTTACCTACAGATTGGAGTTCCCTCATTTGCACCTCCATTTTTGCTTACAAATTTATATTTCATTCTGCCACAGGGCAGAGTCCCTTCCAGTTAATATAGAGACACCCAGCTCTTCTGACACTGCTCTATGCCTGCATGGAAGATACCAGCGGAATGGACCTGCAATACTACTTGACCTTCTAATGAATATTCTGATTAAGCTTCAAACTGAAGCATACTTGTTCAGTCTAGCCAAAAAGATAAAGAATCAGGCTACCGATCAGGTACAGCATAGCAGGCTAAAGTAGTTCAAAGATGGGGATATTGTTATATTCATGACCAACACGGGTTTGGTAAGAAGCAAAAATTGGCCAGCATCTGGATTGTTCCACTTGAAGTAATCAAGAAAACAGGTGCAGATGCCTATACTATCAAGGACCCTGAAAGTGGTCAGATCATTAACCAAGTTCACACAAAGTTCCTTTGGGCATATAAACAATAAGATAATTATCATACAGTCAAGGGAGTAATGTCAAGACTCTGATATGATTGGATAATATGTCCTAATGAGTTATGTCTGAATGGATGAGATTGGCCAAATTAAAGTTGTATTTAATATTAATGAGATCGCCTTTACATAAGGTTATAGGGTGTTACCAAGCTTCAGACAAATATTTACTGGATTTTTTAAATAAAGTCAATTGGCAATGTCAATGTACAAAAAATAATTGGTAGATCGCCTCAAACTAAGGCATTCATAATTTAATGAATGATAGACCCGGCTGGAAATAATGAGAATATGGCAGAAATAAATAGTCTAAGAAAAGTATCAGTATTGACCAAAGTTGCTAATATATTAGCAAGATGATGCGATTAATATAAGAAGGATTTATAGGATGAAAGAGAGAGCGGAGCAGTGAGTATCCGCTATAGTTACTAAGTTAAAATAAAGAAGTGCCATTAGGGCAATTGCTCCATATTTATTATATCTATTTAAATAAGTTCCAAGGACAGGCAATCTACATATGATCTGCACTATTACTTAGTAGACTTGACTTTGCGCAAAATCCCAGTGGCATATCTCTCATATATCACTAAAATTATAACAGAGGCCCATGGATTCCTGCTTTTGAGCAGACATATTCTCCAGGCTTCTTGATTCCTTCATAATAGCTTCTTATGCCTCTTTACAGCTCCAATTATTCCCATGAAGTTAGGTCAGGCCAGATTCTGACATGCAGTATTGAGACAATTCATTATGGTAACAGCTTTCTGGCGATCAATTTAACCATACATGGTAGTTCAAATAATCATAAAAAGCAGGCACATATCCTAATGGAAAACGGTAACTTAGGCTGACTCTTAAATTCTTTGATGATAATTGGGGCAATATTCCGCATGGGTATGCATACAGATGATGGAGTCACTTTGGGGGTTACTTCCATAAGAGCCGCAATAGTTGGTGACATCTTTAAATTGTTTAACTGTGCTCTTGGAGCAACTTTCCACTTAATGGACGCTGATTCTTCCTCAAATAGTTCTGCCACGTGGTATTCATTCCAAATGCAGTTACACTTATAATCATTTAAGATCACACATTCGTTTGAGGACTATGTCCTCCATGCCCCACCATTTTCCAGTTACATTCCTGAAGTAACGATTTTTCTCCATTTCTCCTTCTAGACTCATTCTCAAAGATTTAACTTCCATTTAAAGTTATGTAACTCACTTCTTTACATCATATAGCTGCACAATTCATGATTTTATTTTTCATATTTAAATATTCATTGTCAAATTTAACTTTTATTAAATTTTAACAAGTCCAATTCAGATAGGGTCACCTATTCCAAATCTTTTTTTTTCAATTTCTACTTTAATGCAAATTTTGTCAAGTTCAGTTCTCATTTCCACCTTGAGTTTTTTCATTTTTTTCAATATACTCAATGGTGCATTTGATTTCCTGTTTGCCCTTAACCAAATCGAGAATAATGGTGAGATTCTTGGTATTGGTGGCAGCCATTGGTTCAGTTGAAGCTTGAGCTCATATTAAATTGATAATATTGGATTCTGCGCTCAGCAATGCTTATCCACATCATTTTCCAAAAGTGGTTGAGTCCAAGCTGACTAATATTTTTATCAATACCTCATCATTTTGTAATAACATCGGCCACCAAATTCTTAATTTGAGGCTTTGTTGTTAGACTCACTAGGATGTGGAGTCCAACTCTGCATTAATCTGTTGGAAGCTGGCATCAAATTGCCGCATCAATGCTTGTTGTTGAGCGCTGCTCTTCTGAGTGCATGTGACCAGATTGTCAATCACTGCCTATTGTCAGGCTTGAATAATTCTCATATTTTCTGGTCAAAGTTTTTCATACATAATTTCATAGTCCCTAATGTTACCAATAGTCTGCAAATATCCCATGAGATTGGAGTATTCATGTGCAAAAAATGTCCGGAGTGCCGCCTTTGCTTATCTTGATTAGTTGTATAGTGAAATAGCCTTTAGCTCCTATTTAAGCTATTGGTTAGCAAAATTTTAAAAACCTATCATTAGGATTACACTAAGTTCTGGTTAAACTGTATTGGATTCGCTCTAAGAGTGGCTCATAAATGGGAACAGCCAACTCATTGACTCCTATGTTTGGAAGATTGATATATTTGGGACCATCAGCATGTCAGCCTCTAAGTGGATATTACACTAATTGGCTGCTGATAATCCTTCCTCTTAATTGCTCATATGATCCATTATTTTGTAATTGACTTGGCAATGTCTATTTTATAGAACTTGAATCTTCCTCTGTAATGAGCACCAAGATGTAAAAACGTGGGGTTTCTACCGGTGCACAGAATCACTTAATTGGTGGTTTAGGTATAAAGTATAGATTTGCTGGTTGTATGACGATAACTAGCCTAGTCAAGTCTTAAATTTTAAGTATCCTTAACTATACTTTGGCATATGTTGACAAAAGAAGCGACTTAGTTTCACTCTGGAAATTGACACTTAGAAAGGATAGTAACTTCTCAACAACTTTAACCTAAAGTAAACACAATAAGCAAATGATAAAAATTAAAATACCTATGATTCTAAGTTTATCTCTTTACTGAGGTGTTGTTTATTATGAATAGTAGGTAATATATATAGGTGAAAGTTTAAGAGGACATGTGTTATAGTAATCATCCCAATCACGATTGTCATAGCATGCCTAGCTGATGAAAATAGTTAATGGTTTGTTTCAGGATAATCTCAAGCTGATTTTATAAAGAATAGTGTAATTAAATAGCCATTTGAATCATCCATCACATCGTTATTAGGAACTGACAATTTAATTTGTGAAAATGCCCAATATGAGCCAACTTACTCATCTTACGTTGGTGGTAATAATCCTCAATAAAAGTCAATCATAAAATCATAGGATATAAGTCCTTTGTAAATAACAATTAGCCATTCGATTGGTTATTCTCACTGAGCAGCTTAATGAAATTAAATTAACATCTTAAGGCTAAATTTATAAGCAAAATGAATAAAATAACTGGTGATAAAAAAGATTGAAGCTTAGGATAAGTTGATTGTTGATCCTTCTAATTTACGTCCCCTCCATTTTTCGCTTAAAAACATTTTTACAATTTATAAAAATATCAATAAAATGGCAGTTGAGGCTGCAGCTGCCTCTGCCAACACCCTACTTCGCTAGCAACTTCATAGGGAGATGAAGCCCCTTATTGAGGGTATTCCTATCCACAATTTTCCCCATGATTTTGAGGAAGATGCGAAGTATGAAATTGAGGAGCTTGCTTTGGTGTGAGCTTCACTTGCATTGATGCAGCAAAAATTCTCATTCTAATCCTGATTATCCTAAAACCCACCAGCATATCAAGTCTTTCACTTGTGTGCCTGCTCTCACCACTTTTGCCAAGCATCAATTTGCTCAATACATTGAGGCGATGGATGCCGCTGGCCTCATCAATGAAGAAAAATAACAATTATAACTCCATATGCCACATTTTGCTGATGCTCCTACCCTGATGTTGTCCGCCATGTTCCACCAGCTAAAGAGGGCGCCATGCAAAAGTTTACCTAAAGCTTCTTCACCTTCTGATATGACTTCCTAGGCTGTTAGCTGAGGTGCCATATTAAGATTTTTTTATTTCATCTAATCCATTTTTTGGCTCATTTGCAAATAAAGATGCGTGGTGGCTCCCCATTTTTAGGTTGGGCACCACTAGTGCTATAAAAGAAAAAAATGAAGCTTAAAGTTTTTGAGCTGGATAATGTGATCATATAAATTTATAAAGCTTATAATTACTTTTTGACAATATCATTAGTAGTTAAAATGGTTTGTTATTGATTAATGACCCTGATGACGTGAAGGTGCTTAGTCATCACCAGTAATGAGCTATTAAGCCACATAGTACCATCCTAAAGGAAGCTAGAATCTAGCATGACATCTTTGGGAAACTAAAAAACCATTTCATTGGCTTAAATATAGTAGTGAAGTCTAGAATGGGGACAGCTTGACTTTTAGAAGCCATAGTAAGAGATTGATCAATTTGAGGCTTAGTATGCAGATCAACATGAATAGTCTTATCCTCTATATTGACTTTTTTTTATGTTTCATCTTCTATTTTAAGACAATTAGCAGTTAAATGAAATAGCCCATTATATAGGCACAGCGCACATTTTTTTACTCTTCGTTTCCTTTTTGGTGAGATGGCATGAACTTGAGGTTTCATGGAAGAAGATGAAGCAGGAGCAGTATTTTCAATATCAGAAGGGATACTAATTGGCGCTGGTATTTTGTCCAGTATCATGTTAAAAGCTCTCTTCAACATTTTCATGTGTAACTGAAATTCTGGTCTAGAAGTTATGGTTGAAAGTATGGCAGTAATGGCATCATATGATGTTACTCTTGTTATTAGATGCTAGCATTTGTGCCACATATTTAATTTTATTTAGAGTCAGTAATTAATCCTTTTTTCTAAATTGCTAAGGAATGCTTTTTCTGGTTGTCCATAGTTTGAATACTTCCAAACTCTCTTATTAATGTCTCTCACACTTGGTTCCAAGTAATGCAGACTTTCAGATGAGGAACTATATTTCCTTGGATACTATAATGTTAAAAATGTATAGGTAATTTAATTTGTATTTTCATGGCTCTTTTACAGCGTTTTCATAAAGGTACATGAATGAAATTATAGTAATTTTTGAGCACACTTTTTCTTATAATTTAGTTTGAGACAAAAATTACTTATAGAAGTGCTAAGAAAAACTCCTTGGTTATTACTGACGTTAGATCAAGAGGATTCAGTAGAGGGGTATTCAAAGTTTAGTAAATTCAAACTAAGCATGCGCGTTATTGATTTTATCCTAGAGATGATTTGTAAACGGATATGACATTAGTAAGGCTTTTTGAGCTATCTGTTCCTTTAATTTGTAATCTAGTATTTTGCTCATCTAAATCATTTTCAGTAATCGTTGAGTAATTTACAGACTTTTTGACTTTCTCTTTCATATAGTCCAATAAATCCTACTTTGCCAGAAATGAATATAAGATTACCTTGTTTAATGCTTTAGGTTCTAGATCTTCAGCCACAAACTCTATAGTTAATCCTTAGTCAACATGATTCTATATACTATCAAATCTACTACCTTGAGCCACTTTTTTGAGTTAAGATTCCATTTAGCCTTATACCCCTTATAAAATTGACATGTCACAATATTGTGAATCATCCAAAATTCTGTAGATAAAGGCTTTAGGTGGCTCAGGAGGCCCAGGAAATTTCTGCAAACCAGATAATTCTATAGTGCCTTGGGGCCTTGGGGCTATAACTGAGCTTCTGGGACGAGAGGGTCCCATAGGCTTTATTAGACTAGAAGTTCTATTTCTCTCAGAGGGCCCATTTAGACATTACAACCATTATTTCCAGGTGGACCTGGAGGACCAGGTGGCACACAGACTTGTTGGAAATTTATGGGAGTAAGCTTTTAATTTTTTAGCCAACTGCAAAGGTAAAGTACAATTTCTCAAGTTGTGATACCCATTGTCAAAATTAAAATTAGTATAAATTAAGTTGTTTCATATAGTAGACATGTTATATTGTCTTTGAACATGGCTTTCAGCAACAGCTTCATTAAAATAAATAATTATACAGCTATTGCAACTGTAAGTATCTCAAAACTAACTGAGTCATCTTTTAAAACCTCTTTTACTCATCCATGGTTATCTAGAATAGCATTTCTATTTTCTCTATATATGAAGAGATCATAATTGTAAAGTTCAAACATATGTAAGCGTAGATTTTTTAAAAGGTAAAATTGACGTATAATGTCTTAGTGATGTAGTCCTGAAATTTGCAATATATAATATAATTGGGATTTACAAGATGGCTAGGTATTTATCAAATCCACCATCTACTTGCGAAGTGGATAAGCTTTAAAGACATATAATTCTCTCATGGAGGAGGGGACAGATGAACCTCAAGGCATGCTGTTTAGGTCATTTTGATTATAAATGTTATCAAGTAAATGATTGATAGCAAGAGTCTGGTCGCCTACCATAATTTATATCTATGGGGTTGACAGAATGAATCAAAAAGCTTTCTTTTTAAAAAAATAAAAGGGTTATATCACATGGCAATATCTTTTAGCACTAATGGTTCCAACCCAAAAGGGGGAGCCGCCACGCATCTTTATTTGCAAATGAGCCAAACAAAGGGATTATTAGAAAATAAAAAATTCCTAATATAGCAACTCAGCTAACAACTTAGGAAGCTATATTAGAAGGGGAAGAAGCTTTGGGAAACTTTTGTCTGGCGCCCACTTTAGCTGGCAGACCATTGTAGACAGCATTGGTATGGGAGCATCAGCGACATGGGGCATATGTAGGTATAGTTGTGGGTTTTCTTTGTTGATGAGGCTGGTGGTGTCCATCGCCTCAACGTATTGAGCAAGTTGATTCTCAGCAAAAGTGATGAGAGCAGGCACACAAGTGAACAACTTGATGCGCCGGATCACATGACGATCTTGCCACATTATTACTAGCAATATTTAATGTTACATTTGTCATGTTTATAGTATTTTATTCACTTAGGTAACTTTCATTTTAATTTCATGTTTTTACAAAAATCTTGGAAGCACCAGGAAGGAAACACCAGACTGTTGGGCGTTTAAGTAGGGGCTATAAAAAATTCAAAATAAGTTATGAAGCTGTTTACTAAGAATAGCTCAAGTGATTTTATAAACCATACTTTATGAGGTAAGTTAGCACTTTTACTTAAATTATAAAACTTATCACACCTATTCTAAGTTATCAGTAGATGGTAAACGGAGAGATTAAAACTAGAGTTATTATAAATTATTAGGGGTAAACAACTTGATAGAGTTTTGCTGACTAGTTGGATATTTATAATACAATGAGACAAGATCTTTCTCTGATCTTTCCTTAGTGCATTAGCGCTGAGCAAGGTACTCTTAGAAAACTCACGTTTGTCATGGCTGGACTTCAGAATTCTTGGTTTGACTTCTGACTACTTTTCCTATATAAAATGTTAGTTTGAATTGACTAATATTCATTATTAAAATTATCAGATGTGGGTTGAGTTAATAGTGCTAAAATACTTACATTAGGCTTTTTTAAGCTATAAAAGGAACAAAATTCCTTTTAAAAGGGCAACCACTTACATATGCTCTATGCTCCAAGGGTCATATTGTTGCAAATTTTGATAATTTAGCAGTACTTGAGTAAGTCAAGATAGTTTCATAATATTTATCAAAGATCATGGATACAAATGCCTAGTCCCAGAGCATTACATAAAATTAGCAAACAGATAACTACAAACAAGGTACATTATATGGTCTAAGCAGATAATTATAAACATAAAATGATGATCTTACGCCAACTTAGAGCAAGATAATGATAATTGTCAGACTACTGACATGCCAAAGAAAGACTTGGCTTCCATTGGTGTACTCCAGTACTCATGATAGAATCCACAGTTCAAAAGGCATTGCTGTTCTGATTATACATAAGTTAGAACCATGCGGGGTTATCTTTGTAAAGTACTTATCTATGAATTTCATTCCCACAATTGACCACTAGGATTAGTGCTGGCAGTAATCTTGACCATGTTTTACATATTGAATTCAGAATTCCTGAGCCAGCAGGTAGAGACTGTTAAGCCCATCTGTTATTTGCATTTATATTTTACTCTTGACTCATTTGGACAAGCGTTTGATAACAAAGGGTGACTATTGTTTTAACAGGTTTGATCCCAACAGTCTCCCATTATGTAGCGTCCACCAAATCAGCATTACCTTTTTTCTCCATAATTGCAGCAGATTAAATTTAATGATGGATCAATACGCTCATCTTGATTTGCATTCTGGTCATACTCCATACTCATTTTGACATGCAATTGAAAATGAGGGTGACAATTGTTTCATTTGGGATCAATCCCAACAGTATTCCCCTAAGTACCACCCACCAAATCAGCACTTTCATTTTTTTATAGTTGCGGCTGATTTAATTAAATATTTGATCATTCCACTCATCTCAATACTCCAGATATTTGTTCTCTTTAGCAGGACATCATAATAAACTCATAGGGGATGGCATCTGAAGGTTTCCACGCTGAAGAAGAGTACAGCAGAAGTAACCAATGTGACAGCCATGACCATTACTGATACAAATGAGTGCAAAATCTCCATTGGTTGGGGTAGTTTTTTTGGAACAGCCAAAATAGTCGAAAATTGATATAAATCTTAAAAAATTTGCAAAATAAAGTTTTATTAAGATATAATTGAGATAAACCCATAACTCTACCATCAGCAGAGCACTGGGTTTTTATAGTTTGAGAGAATTTAGGGGTGGGGTCTGTAGAATAATTCTTACAGCAGGATGTGCAAATTTTCTCCAAAACTCCAGGACTTTTGCACTGTGACTTGGCTTGCACATTGTGGAAGCTTCAATTTGCAGTTTCGCTGAAAAATTTTCTCTTTTGTTGAATTTCATCATCCTTGCATATCATTACAATTTTTCATAACAAAATTTTCTCATCTCTGAGGTTTTCTACTGAATTGATTTCTGTTAGGGCGCCTATCATGATTTTGGTCTTTATCTGCCCAGTTTCACTCATATTCCTTTTCAGACTTTTCTCAATTTCCTTGATATAATTTATGGCCAAATTGAACTTTGTGGCGGAATCGTTATTTTCTGCTCCTTAACTTGTTATGAAATCAAGATGAGAGTCCTCAGCATAAACCCACCGTTTGTCAGGGGTGGCCATGTGTCCACTATACATTCTAATGGAAGAGCCTGGGATCATTCCCAACTTTTAATTAAAAAGTATGAATTGAATGATCTAATTTTATGGTGAGTGGGAATTTTTGCTTTACCCTTTTTTCTAAAAGGGCAGGGTTACTTAACCCTCCAAAGCCTCTACAAAAGCATAGTTCTTGTGTGGTATGAGCAGCTTAAATAGCTTCTATGGTCTGAGGGTTTATAGTGGAGGGCGCAGAACTGTAGGCTTTTGTGCATGAAAGTTTGTGATTAGATCATGGCAATTGGTACAATAATGTGCTGGAACTAAACTGTTTCCATAGGTGAGGTATCCTTTCCACACCACCAATTATAAGATTCCCCATTTGATTTCTTGAAACCAATATTAATTCAACCTCAAATTCCATTTTTACCTCTACCAGCAATAGTTTGATCTACATGTGTCTTCCACCCTTGAAAAGTGAAAGCGCTAATGTATGGAAATTTTTGGATTTTACAGGCAGAATTAAATCCACATAGAAAGACCAATCATGCAAATTTTTCTAATGGGTAATATCCTGCCCTCTTTCAGGCATGTTTACAGCCTGATACTTTAAGATTTAAACTTTTTGTGTCCACCAACACCAGTTCACCCAACTGATATTCTGGAGCTGCTCTACGTTTCTGATCTGCAAACTGTTTGGAATCCTGGGATGTTTTAATTAATTTCCTCAGCACCTGATGGTGTACTTTCTAGATGTGAGTTGCGAAATTATCCACCGCAGGGATGTTTATGTGTATCTGATGCTAATTGTGAAGGCACGGGTGTAGCCTAAGCCTGCTTACAGCGGCGACATTCCTGTAGAGGCATGCAGAAAATTATTGTATATAACTGGGAAAATTCCAGATCTCCTGCCCATGTGTTTTCAGCAGCGGTGGTGTAGCACAAATATAGCTCAAGTGACTGGCTGGTCGGCTCTGTTTTTCATTGGACTGGGGATTATAAGCTGACAGTTGGTATGGTTTGACATGCAGTGTTTCTCACAGGGCATCCTAGACTTCAAGGTAGACTGCAGTCCTCTATCACAGATATCTCTTGTATACCCTAAACATATTAAAAATGTGGGTCACAATTAAAAAAGCCAAATTTTCCGCCATGAGTTGTAGCTAAGCATTGAAAACGGGCCATATTTATTGAATCTGTCAACGACTGCCATGATCACATCAAACCCTTTTAAAGTAGCAGACTCATTATAAAGTCAACTGATACCAATGTCCACAGTCCCGCTGCTTGTTGCAGTGGATGTAAAAGCCCAATTCGTCTCTTTCTGTAAGATTTGAATGATGCGCATTTTAAACAATATTCTATCAAATATGACACATATTTTGTCAATCTGTTCCAGTTGTGTGCTCTCTTTATTCGATTGATATAATTCTTGCCCTTAGATGTATCATTGTCAGCGGACCACGATGTTCCTTTATTACTTAATAACATAAACTTTTGGGTACCCATATGCAATCTTAGCAATATATCACCCTATCCATTTGAGTACTAACTTGGTGGCTTTTTACCACCCGTATTTGGTCCCATAGCACTTGTCCTTCTATAATTACTGATTATGCATCCAGTATTGCGTCAATGAGGGGACCATCAGCGCTAATTGTTGGTTTGGCTTAGAGGTGTCCCATTGCGCGGGCTCATGGTGTTGTTAAAGGGTTCAGTATTGGCCTTGAGGAGTGGGTTTGTGGGTGTTATAGGTAATGTGATGGCAGCGATATTGCTTATTCTTCTGGTAGTTCAGGAAGCACTTGTGTGGGGGGAATTACCATAACTAATTTGACCTCTTTCACGGCATCAGGCTCAACCGCTAGGCTCCTGCTCAGTATGTCTGGCAATATATGTGTAGGCCTTTGACGAACTCAGATTTTAAGTTGAAGTTGAGCAGGTCATGGCATGTTCTGTTTTGTCTGATGCTAATTTCTGTGGCTTTTAATAAATCCCTAAGTGATATGTGATTTGTTCGCATCGTCACCATGTGCTTTGACCCTTGAAGCAAATATCTATAGTGCATCATTGCCCATGCTACCGTGGCAAGCTCTTTATCATATAATGTTTATAAATATTCAGCGTACTTAATTTTCTTAGTGAAATATGACACCAGGTGTGCGCAGCAATCATGCTCCTGTAGCACCTGCCTCATGGCCAAGATGGAGGCATCACATGCTACAAAAATGGGTTATCTTTATTGGCATGTCTCAGAAATGGCGCTGAGATGAAAGCTTCTTTGACAGCTTCAAGGCCCGCTGGCATTCTGCTATCTAGATGAGTGGCGCATTTTTTCCCAATAATGATGTAGGAGAAGCTAGTTTTTAAGATCTCTCTGGAGACTTTTTTTAGAAAAGTGATGGATTCCATAAAGCTGTGGAGCTGCTTCTGGGTGGTGGGCGTTGCCCAAGTCCTTATAACTTCCAGTTTGGAGGGATCAATGGCATGACCATATTCAAGTACCAAGTTTCCAAGGAACTTTATCTCTGAAAAATTCACATTTTGATGGCTTCATATGCAGGCCTGCACATTGTAAAGCATCTGTCTACGCCAAAAAATCCTTCTCATGTTTCTCTGGTGTAGGGGAATAGACAAGGATGTCGTCAATATACACCACTGTGCATGTATAGCGGAGGTCACCTAACATGTGGTCAATAACCCTCTGGAAGATGGCGGGAGCATTTTTCAGCCCAAACAGCATGACCCTAAACTGTTATATGCTGTGGCGTGTGAGAGTATCTGTCAGCCACTCTTGCCCTACTTCACTAAGAATTAGTGAAAAGCGTTTACTAGGTCCAATTTTGTACTAATCTTTGACTTGGTGATCGCTTTATAATACGCAGCCTTCAGTAGGAGAGGGTACAGATCAGGCACAGTGACATTATCTAAGTGGCCGTAATCCACACAAGGTCATAAGGTGCCATCAGGTTTTTGGGCGAGTGCCATTGGGGATGACACCACTAAGTTTTTAACCAGCCTTTAGCCATCATATCATTTTTAATTTTTTTAATGCCTAATCCTTGGCGGCAGTATATGGGTATAGTGGACTATTGATCCAAATGAGGTCCTCCATTAGGTGGTTTTTGAAGTCAAACTCGGAGTGGGGTGGCAAGTGGTTTGCCTGCTCACGTCTAAATCTCTTTGTATGATTAAATAGTGAACGCATCATAGGTAGAGTGATAACTACACTTGTGGTATAGTATCCTACCATGACCACCAGAGCATTTTCTTTCGCCGATGTGGGGAGCATGAGAATTTCACCAGAGTGTTAGTATGTCAAGAAAGTGAACATATTTTGCTCAACGCAATGGTAATTAACTGTCATCGCCACCATCCTACCCTCAGGATTATGGGATAGAGTAGGTACGAAAACGCCAAGAAATTGGCATGACTCTGATGTCCATGGTCTGAGAAGTGTAATAGCTTGCATAGAGGCAGAGTGATTATTAGTATCTTAGAGGCCCCCATGATGAGCGCCTCGTGGTAACTTCCAGGCCTAATGCCTGTGCCATACTACGTCTAAAATGCTTTCTGAAGCTCACATATCAATCAGTGCATTCATTACCGATCATCTGGAACCAACTTTGAATTTATTCGGGGAAGGCCAACCATAAGATGGACATTTCTGATATGGAAACAAACAAGCTCTAAAAAAAGCAGAGGCACCCCAGAGAAGCTAACGCTGCCTTCTGTTGCTAGCGGGAACTCCAAATAAAGGAAGAGGGCTATTGTGAGTAGAGGCTTGCGCCACTATTGATCATGTATGTAGGAATGGGTCTGAAGTGTTGAACCAAAATGAAACCAGGATGAGACCAACTGTCTTTGACGGGATGGTAGATACCCAAAAAACCATGCTTGAAAGTGGTCCATGAGGTGTTACTGGAATTGGCGGACATCTTCCTGGAGGGTGGGAGTAGAGCCTGAAATGGGATCCAAAAGGACCGTGTGGATAGTCCACATTGCAATTGCTACCACTAAGGCTCTGAGGAAGGTTGGATAGGGGAAATCAAGGACAAGGCTAAAGATGTCCTTTGATAGGCTGAAGTGCTGTGTTTGCTCCTGACAAAAGTGACGCTGAACCTCACGCCAGATCCCTTTTGTCGAAGGGCACTCTTCCAGGCTATGGACCAAAGTCCCATATTGGTCACACACAACACATGAGGAGCCTGACACGTTGTATTTGGCGGTACAGTACGCCCATTTTAAGAAGTGCCACACATGGGAACGAACATGCGGCTGCAGAAGAGGGTGATGGGCGTACTTACAGATGGCTTTCTGAGTTTCTAGGGAGTAGGGAATGTCCAACATGTCCAGATAATCCACCCTGGCCATGATAGGGGACCTCCTTGGTATCACACTGTTCATAACGGCTTGGCCATGTACTTCCTGTGTGAAGCGGGGAGTAGTGTGACCCCTCTGGGCGGTGTGCCAACTGATGCAAATTCCTCACTCAGCGCTCCACATGGAGAGGATAATTCGTTTGAAGTGAGGCGATGTCCCATGCGGGCCCACAGTAGAGGGATGTGAGGCAAGATATTTTAACAGAGAATGGGGGTGGGTAGAATTTCTGAGGCTCAGGGCGCGGAAATTTTTGAAGTGGGTCGCGCATGACCAGTGTTTGGCCTGGAGTGTGGAGTTGGTGACTGCAGCGATCCAGGTGTCAAGTATTTTGGCAGAAGGGGCCTCAAATTGAGCAAGCCCATACCACCACTATGGCTAGGGCCAAACAAGACATCCATGTGCACAGGCAGTGGGCGGCCTAACCAAAGCCACCCTTGCAGGAGGGCATACAACAAGGTGAAGGAGGATGAGGAAAAGGCGAAAGCATTGGCCAAAGGCCAAACTTTAGATATGAACATAGTGTTGGCCATCACAACTCTTCCTGTAAGGAAAATATGGTGGGCTCTGAGAGAAGCGATGCGTTCTGTAACAATATTTCAGGATATGGTGCTCCACCACCGTTGAGGCGTACCCTCCCGCCTCCAGCCACACCCCCAAATGGCATACCAGACCAGCAGTGGGTCTTGGCACAAAAGGGAGAACAAGCGGGGCGGTATGGGGTGAGTGGGAGAAGCGAGCCCGTGAGCTAGCTGCTGGAACAGGTAGAAAATGGGGTGCTGGTGACCAGCGGACTTGCAACTGACCAAGGAGAATGATTTCGGTTTTTGAATAGTTAAGTGTAGCGTTACTTACCCTGGAGTAAAATTGGATAGTAGCCTCAAGCGTGCATACATCTTGGTTGTTAGACACCCCAACCACACAATCATCAGCAAATACCAACATCTTAACCGGTGCTTGGCCTTGCACTTGGACACCAGTAAGGCGGGCATTCATGTTGCGTAAAAGTGGGACAAGGCTGAAGGTATACAAGAGTGGGCTCAAAGGGTCCCTTTGGTGGAGGGCCCTTTGAGGGTGAACTACATCAGTGAGGAAGCCAGGGCCACGCACAGCCATTGTGGCAGATTCCGTAAGCAACATCACCAAATTAATGAACTGATGGGGGAGGTAGAACTTGTTGAGGCAGGCTTTGAGGTAATCCCAGTTGACTCTATCATACGCTTTCTTCTGGTTTAAAAGAACAAGTTCCCCAGTAGCCGTGGATTGGCAGACGTTGGCTACAGTGTAGGGTTGTCACATATAGACCGCTTGGAAATGAAACCAAGTTTTTCAGATTAAATAAGATTAGAGGCAACTTCCCTTAGCCGGCTGTCCATAATTTTAGTAAATAAATTAGTGTCAGTGTTGGTAAGTGAAATGGGCGCCAGTTGGACAAGTCCAGCTTATCCCCTTTCTTAAACAGCGTTATTGCGAAACCCTCCTGGACCCTAGGAAGGAGGCACGTTTCCAACAAGCACTGGTTCATTAAGGCAAGCAGCAAAGAGGAGAAATAATTAAAATATCTCTTATAGAACTCACAAGGAATTCCATCTGGACTTGAGAAATTCCTGTATGGTGCACCACAAACGGCATACCAGAGTTCGTCCCAAAGAAATTAAATTCATCAACTCCAGATAGTGGGTAATGGTGCAGATGTGTACGCTTTTGATAAATTCATCAACTTTGGCCAGTTCAATTAGATTAGAGAAATACAATTTAGAGTAATAATTTTGAACTTCGATTGTCAATTCAGCTTGAGTATCTGTGACAGAGTGGTCTGGCCACCTCACCTGTGTGCAGGCCAAGCTCTGTTGTGGTGTGAAGAAATTTCAGAAAAAAATAAGTGGAGCATGAGTCGCCCACCATTATGTTTTTTGCCTTATACTTCACACAAACGCAATGTTTGTGTTGCCTTATCAATGCATTAACGTGAGAGGACACTTCTGCCCACTTGTGAGCCCAAGCTGGGCTGAAGCCTGCAGCAGGGACATTAGATTCCAGATGGTCCACTTCTGAAAGCGTTCACAAAATGACCACTGATGCATCCTGAGAGTGACGCAATGATAAGTGGCATGCCAGGTGGATGGTGTTCACTTTGAAGGTTGACCAGGTAGAAAGTAGGTCCATACAGAATGGTGTGGTGAACATCAGTGCCAAAGTTTCGACGTCCACCCATGAGGAAAACCTGGGCAACGTGATCTCGGCTGAACAAAGCTTGCACCGCTTTGGCGCCTGTGCGGCTGTTTGTACCAAAGATAATGAAATTTGACACCAACCTGTGGTTGATGAATTCAATTTATGTCATCATGGAGTGTGCAGCCTGAGACTGAAAGTCCAATGGGGCAAGAATAAGGTCAATTCGGGACATAAACCTCAGCTGATCATTGTGCACATGGGGACGAGACATGCTGGGGAGCAGCGGTTCATGTTTAGGTAGGGTATAAACAGCCTGATAGTGGATTTTAGATTGTGAAGTTCTATGTGCCCCTGCGGGGGAGCAGGCGCAGAAGGTCAGTAGTTGGTGGGTTGGCCAGATTGGCCCGACAGTTTATTACACCCACCACAGATGGGTTAGGAGGAAGTGGGAGGGAATAAATGGCTGAGAGGAATTCCTGGTGAGCCCACACACAGGTCAGGGCATAAAGATTTATGATTAGTGCACTTTGTCATCCCAAGAGAAGGACACCACAAGCACATGGACTTTGAGGTAAGATTGTTTAGAAATAAATTTAAAATTATGGGTCACATGTATAAGTACCCCAAAGTGTGGTGACCAAAATGAAATGGAGGGGAGGAGCATGGTTGCCCATGTTTCCTCGGCACTATGTGGACAGTGGGTTTCCTTAATGGCCAGGATGTCCACAGGTAAATTATTTAAAAAATTCATTTACTAGCCCAGGATGGCGAGGCCTTGAGTCCATCAATGTTCAACGTCCCTATTGTGCTGGCTCACACCATCACACCTTAGGTGTGATGGGAAGGGCCCTTAGGACTTCCATTGCTGCTTTCTCAGCTGCAGTAGTTGTAGATCACGGTTTGACACTTTTTAATCTGTATATAAGGTCTTAAGGGACTTCGTCACGTTGTAAGTAGGTGTGGCCAAGGTATTCTTTTTTGCTTTGGTTCTATTTTTCACATTGCTGTGCTCCTGCAGTGCATCATTGCAGGGCGACACAAATGCGGGGGGAATGGGTGGTGGAATCAGCTTTGATCAAGGCTTGGTAACTTTGATTGGGTAGATCAAACTCAATAATTGGGTCATCAGGATGTAGGCGTAACTTGATTGGTGGACATAATCACGAGCTGCTTCTGCAAAGAATGACTCGATGTAATCCTGGGTCTGGACAGGCAGGATCATGGACGCAGCTGTGGCTGCTGACTTGGCTGCTGCCCTGCTGCCCTGCTTGGCCTTCTTATGCTCCTGCGGGGACACAGGTTTGACTTAAATATAGCACCCTTGCAAGCCCCATGGGAAGGCGGCAATGGTGTCTATGGCTAGTTCATAATGGGTATCTGCACTGCTCATTGTTTTGGGTGTGATTTCGTTTTGTGAAATGCCCTCCTTGGCTGGGTAGGTGTGGGCCTTGTGGCCAAAAGCGCGGCAAAAGGTGCAGATAGGGGCATACTATCCACAGTGACATGGAATGGGTGGTAATCCATCCCGTCAATACACAGAAAAGCAGTGTGGGGGATTTGGGTCAAATCTTCCACAACAACAGTGAATGGGGTGATCAAGGCAGTCGCTTTGCCCATGCACAGGTCTGGCATGAGCATAAAGCGTTGCATCTCAAAGGATTAAATTTCCCATATGCCTTAAGCCCAGCCATCAGGTGGTGCTCCAGCACTGTGCACTTAATAGATTTGGGGAGATAGTCAAACATACAAAAATTTGATTTGAATTTGTCTAATGAGTGCGCTTCATCTCGACCACCTGTTGACCATCTGGAAGGTCTACCACTACATGCACCTGTGCAGCTTTGTCCACTTTTTGTTTAATTTCAAAACTGAGATCCAACCAACTTGGGGCATAGATTGACGTGTGATGTATACTGCATTTAGAAAATGATTGTGTACATCTCCACAGAACTTTTCACAAAGTGTCATTTGTTGGATATCCAGGAATACGCAAATCCCTTGCTCCACTGATGACATGGGCTGGGAATGTGGAGTATTGATGAACTGTTTAAATTTCGCTTTCCAGGCCAAAATCTCTGGGGAAATACAAAACCTCTAGTATTTTATTATTTTATTGAGGCCACCAGTGTTGTCTAAGCATTTAGAGAATTTGTACGGTGTGGGGACCACGCTTGTACCCTTTAATTTGCTTGCCCAACTGCTACCTGACATGGGTGCACACTAATCTCCGCGAAGAGATTACCAAACTTATCTATTCTTGAATTTAATATGTTGCAAAAAGTAATTGCAACGAGACAGAAAAGTCTGGAACCAACTTTATATCCACAATAAACAAGAAAAGAGCACAATCAAATTTATTAAAGCTGTGTAAGGCGCAAACTCCCATGGTAGTGGTTGTAATTGTGGAATAAATCTGTGATTTGTTGAGAAATTGGGAAGGCATTGCTACCACTTGAGCATGTGAGAGTGGGTCTGATGTGTGTCTAATGAATCTGTCAGTGGGTGTACTTAGCTGAGGTCTTAAAATATGGGATTATGGTGATAATCCTCCTGAACTTGTTCCATTGTTTCCAACTGGTAGGGAGACGATGCAGGAGCCTATGGATCCACTGGTATAAATACAGTGCCTGGGGCCCTATCTGATACATCACTGACCAAGTTCATGAGTCTAGGTCCAGTAGGTTACCTGAATTACAAGAATACCCAAGGCCTCCAGATGTTCATTAAGTGATTTATGGGATGGAAAAGAGGGATGATCTTGTTGTCTAGATATGATACAGTGTGCTAGGGTTGTGTTACCCAAGGCCAATACCCCCTTTACCTCTTCACCCCAAACCATTTGGAGGGATGTAAGGAGCGAGGTCAAGACCTCCAGCGCATGAGAGGAGGCGCCTTGCTGATCAATTTCTTCTGGACTGGTAAAGCTGCATTATCCGTTACTAGACCTTGTTCCATATCAATTTTAATGCTCAATTTTTTTATTGGTAAAAATACAAGTACCTTATTCTTATGGGTGAATTAGGTTGGCTCGGCATACCAGATGTGAGGCTTTGGGATGGCTAATTTTTTGGTAGTTTGGGTACTTGGGCGTGCCTCAATCTGCTGGGGTAGTTTTAAGCCCTTCTAAATTTCAGGGTACATTGTACCATTCCATGTGCGATCCCACTCCTTTATTGAAGGAATCTCAGGATGCAGCAATGGCAATGTCCGCTGGTTGTTGGAGAGAATCCGCCAATTGATGGAAGGCTTTAAAATTGTCCTCCAAACTCATAGCCAAATCTCGTTGTTAAAATAATTGCAACAGGAGTTGCAGTCTTGATGTCAGTGTTGCCACCAGAATTGAAACAATCGTGAAAGGTAAGAGAGGTGACTCCCCCCATGTGCAAATTTTGGTACAACAGGGTGAGGCCCAGATTTTTGCTTCACCTTCAAATGCATCTATTAGTGCTAAGGATTGTTGGTCCTCAGAAGCCTCAGTGGTTCTTTTTATGGTTGCTCGCAATTTGAGCTCCGCCAGGACTCCAAGCACCTGGCAAGCCACTTCGTCCAAGGGGCTTGAGTTGGATCTTACCACAGTTACATTGCACATTTGGGCACTTGAGGAGAAATTGGTTGCGCTGCTTAAATGTGAAATACTTGTTTGATGGCCTTGATCAAAACCACACATGACCAGCAGGTCAGGAGAACGCGAAAAGTCTATATATGCTCTGTTTAGCTGTTAAAGAGCCCAGCTTTAGAATATCATAAGCCAATGACATGACAGCCGTACTAATTGACTGGTTTTTTATGTCAGACAACCAACGTGCCAAGGAAAGGCTTGGATTTTATCAGTGGTACTCCAATACTTAAGTTAGAATGCACAGTCCACAAGGCATTGTCATTATGATTATAAACAAAATAAGAACCATTAAGTGATATATGCGTAAAGTATTGATTTATGACATCATTCCCGCCCTGACCACTAGGATGAACGCTAGCAGTAATATTGACCATGCTTCATGCATCAAAGTTGGATTGTCTGGGTCAACAGGAGGAGACTGTTCAGCCCAATCTGTGATTTTCATTCAGATTTTACTCTTGACTCATTTGGACAAACAGTTGATAACAAGTGGTGAAAATTGTTTTGTCAGGCTTGATCCTAATAGTCTCCTTTGAGTAGCATCTGTCAAATCAGAGTTCCAGTTTTCTCCATATTTTGTGGCGGATTATATAAAATTATGGATTGATCCGCTTATCTTAATTTGCATTCAGCTCAATTTCCTGACCCATTTGTGGCATGCACTTGATATTGAGGGGTTATAATTGTTTCACATGGGTTCAATCCCAACAGTATCCCCCTGAGTAGTGCCCACATATTGTTATTTCGTTTTCTTTATAATTGAGGCAGAAAATATTGAATAGTTGATCATTCCATTCATCTTTATACTCCAGATATTTGTTATGATAAGCAGAGGCATCATATAAAACTCATAGGGGATGACTTCTGAAGGTTTTACGCTGAGGGAGGCTATAGCAGAAATAAACAACATGACAGCCATGACCATTACTGGTAAAAATGAGTGTGGGCCTTTTATTAGTTAATTGGTTCCTTTGGGACATCCAGAATACTTGAAATTTTATACAAAAATTAAAGTAATTTTGGCTAAATTAAAGGTTTACTAAGGATATAACAAAATAAACCAGCACTCTACCATCAGCAGAGCAATAGTTTTTATAGTTGGAGGGAATTGAGGGGTGGGGTTTTGTAGAATATTTTCAACAGGGTGTGCAAATTTTCTCCAAAACGTCAGGGCTTTTGCGCTATGGCTTGTCTTGCACATTGCTGGAGCCCCATTTGCAGTTCCTGTTGCAGAACAATTCTTTTTTTGTTGGGGTTCCAGCATCCTTGCATATCTTTTAATTTCCCAAAAATAAGTATCCTCGAGGGTTTTCTGCCAGATTGGTTTTGTGTTAGAGCTTCTGTCAGGATTTTGGTCTTGATCCGCCCAATTGCACTCAGATTTTGTCGCAGATTTTCTCAAATTTTTTTGACATAATTTTTGGCTGAATTGAACTTTACAGTGAATCATTCTTTTCTGTTACTTAACTTGTTATAAAATCAAGATGAGGGGCCTCAGCAGAAACCCAACGTTTGTCAAGGGTGACCCTAAGTCCGCTATATTTTCTAATAGAAGAGCTTGGGACCATTCATACCTTTTTTATTTTTGAAAGGGGGAATTGACTGATTTAATTTTATGATGCAGCGGAAAACCTTACAGTTAGAGTTATCTGAAATTTCTAAATTATGATCTGCTGGTACAATTATTTGTACTCATTTATTAATAATAACATGAGCTTTAGGATGAATAATGATTTGGTTGGTGGAATATAAAGGCACTTCCTCTTCTGCAAAAACTGAAGGAGGAATAATGTTTTTATTTTTTATGAGACTGGTCAACCTTGTGAAAATATTACACGCTGAGTTCCTTTTTAATCTGTGCTAGTTTCAAACCTGTTTTAATCAAAGCCCAACCCACAGTGGAGCAGAAACCACCCCGATATGCTATCCACTCCTTCAGGAAGTATGCTTTTGATATTAGTAAGGCTTGAAATAAAAATTAGATTTAGGTTATTCCAATGAACAAACTTGTCATATAGGTTTACCCTTATCATTTGGTAAGTCTCTTGGAAATAATGGGACTCAATGCCTCATTGTTAGTAATTGTCCTTATAACTAATAGCATTAAATTCAATTATACCTTGGGTTCACAAGAGGAGGTCTTAACTATTGTTGTCCAATACCACATCAGGGGCTGAAATAAAAAATAACTAAAATTCATTGGGAGTGAGGAATAAGCTCCTATATATTTATTATAGGAAGGCCCAGCAGTGCCATATTCTTAAGAGTGATTTATTTCTGGCTTAATTTTGATTTTTTATGGGCTGGGACAAAAAAATTTAAAAGTGATCTAGTATCATTAATGCTAAAACTTTTCATTGAGAGCCAATACTTCTGCTTGAGTCACCTTAGTTCCAAAATGGGGGATTGAAAATATAGAAGTACCAATTGGCCTAATTGGAGTAGAAATAAAACAGATGAATAATATGAAACTATATTTTATCAACTAATTCATCGAGGACATCAATGTCACATAAGGCAGAAAGCACATAGCAATCCTTAAATGGACTATAAAATTGATGTTGCTGCAGAAGAGATGCCAGCATAGTGAGTCTAATTCCTTATGCTGACTCCTCTTTTTTGACTCATATGCTTTACTTTTCTAAGATTGTTTTTCCATATGACCACCTAATCCACAATAATCACAGGGCTTTTTTATTTTGAGTTTTCTTTTGAAAGTACTGCATGAAAAATAGGTTTAATGTGATTAGCTGAGAATGGGTGCACTGTACCATTATGTATCTCCATCAGCACCTCTTTTATATAGAGAATAGACCAATTATTGCCTTTAATTGACTTTAAATGAAGCAGTAGTTGAGCTTGCGAGGGAAAAGCAGTCAATACTGAGGAGATAGCATCATACAAGGTGCTGCAAACACAGGTGCGAGAGTTTAAGAATTATGATAAAAACTCTTGGCAAAATCTTAAGCTGACTCTCCTCATTTAAATTGAATACTCTAAATGCATGTTTCTTTTAAATTAAATCTGTTCGCTTCCAAAAACTTTGACAATGGCGGAGTTAACCTGAGCCCAGGTGTGACAAACCTTAAGGTGGGAACCATATTTCTTAAGCAAAACGGCTAAACAGGAAGCAATAATTTAAAGCTTTTTGTTGATCAGATGCTTCCTCCCTAGCTCATTCATAAACATACAAAAAGGAATGAATTCTACCTTAGCCAGACTCATAAATATCTTTGAAATTGTATAAAATAATTGGATTCATCAATTAGTATATCAACTTCTGGTACCATTACATGATCATCTTCAGGGGTTCAAACTCAAGATAAGAGTTAGAGGAGAAGCCTGTTAAAGTTGTTGCCGTAAGTTGTTAAGATTATCCTGTAGATTCTTAACATATTGATTGAGGGGATCATTGGAAGAAAATTGCTTAAAATTGTAAATTGGTGTGAGCATTTAATTTTGCTTATTCTCAAGCACTCCGTATTTTTCAGTTAAACAATCAATAGAAGTTGATTACACTGCAAGTTGAGTTGTTTACAAGGACTGATTATTCTCGCATAGGAGATGAGTATTGTTGATGCCATCCAACAAATTAGTTAAGTCTTAACTCAGGTCAATTGAAAGCCCTTATAAAGATATCTAACATATCTGAGTTATGCCCTGTAATTTTTGTTCTAACGCTTGAATTCTTAATTCCAATGGATTAGAATTTCCAGAATCAGGTATCATGATGGAAGAACCTGGGGGCCCAGGGGACCCTGGTGGGTACTGGGAACCCTCATTTCCAGCAAGTCAGTGGACCACTTTCACCAGTAGGTCCCAGTATAACAGAAGGGGAATTAGGGGCCTAGGGGGTTTAGGAGAATCTCTAGCCCCAGGTTGACCTTTACGATTTGACCTGCAACTTCAACTAAATGGTTAAGTAACCAATTGAGTTCAGAAACCTGGTTATCATATTGAGTCCTTAATTGCCCAAATGAGCTGAAAATCACCCTTAAGGTTGTTGACCCATTGTGAATGGAGTTTGCAGCTTCAGTGATTTGATAAACTACTGAATGCCATAAATAAACAGCAAATCCCTTTATCAATTAAAAAATTAATTATGTAGACCACTAATTTGTCTCCTATTATCAAGGATGGCTTCACGATTATCATGGCTCAAATTTAAAAGTAGTTCCGTTTAAACTGGCTAAATGCAAGTGAGGTTGTTGAGCCATATTTAACTGATGTTGAATCTTGGTTTGGTATAGCCCCAAAATTGTAATAATGATGGATAGCTTGATGTGCATACTTCCTGAGATATTTCTCCATATAAGCCAACCTAACATCAACACTATGTAGAATAGCTTACTCATAAAAACGCATCTTATTATTGGTGTAGAGAAAAAGTTATGACTGGATAATAAGTCATATATCCGGCGGATTGTATTTTATGAGTCAAGTGAGCCTTGAGATTTGAGCGGTAGATTATGTCAATGTGAAGCAAATTGATCAAAGTACCTAGTTTGGAGAATTGATAGAATTCCTCTGAAGCCTCAATGATGGGATGAAAACCCTAATATTGTAGGGAATAAAGAGTTACTAAGCTGATGAGTCAAGATTGACTGAGAAGATTGAAGATTAAGAACTGAACGAGAGAATGGAGGGGTGTTTTTTGGGAAGTAGAATGAAGGGTAAAAGCTAGCAAAGTAGTCTGCGGTTTTATAAAGATATTATTTGGTAGCATCGGTTGCAGAGATAGATTCATATTCATATATACTATTATTGTTTACCAATGATTGGCGATCCTCATATTGTCTGTCCATTGCACAGTGGTTTTACACCTGTGCAACCAGATAGATGATCTAACCAATACTGCTAAAAGTTAATAGTGGTGCTCACTACAGGTGGCCATTATTCAGCTGTAGTACAGCGGCAACTAGGGCATCATGTTGAGCCCCCACTCTTTATGTCAGAATTTAATAGGGTTCCACAACCAATACTATGGGGAGCAGATGGGGACATCTAACGAGAAACTAGCACTATTCACAGTGACAGAGCCAGGAGACGAGTAAACCAGAATGGACTTGCAGCTAGCAGCTTGTTCAACGTTGGAATTAAACCAACAGGGAAGATCAACTAACGCTACCCTCAGCAACTGCAAGGTATCATGGAATGGCTCGTGGGTTTTCGCCTCTGAGAAGCTGTGGGTGAACATGTGTAAGAATTTACTTATGGTTGTTATCAGCAAGCAACCCAGTAACCTTTTTACTGCACATGTTCAGTTTCCTCATGCACTACATCACGTTGTATAGAATGAATTATTAATTAATAGTAGTATGGAGACTATACTCATAGTTGAGCATGAATTATATTTTGGCCCAACGCTCTGCCAGTAACCTGACCAAATACTCATGATGTCATACTTGAAGGGATTTGTTCCCTATGCTCTTGTCCGCCCGATCTTTGCTGAGATACCCTGGTGACATTCTCTTCATCTAAAAACACAGTCGGCAGCTATCTTTTATTGTGGCTCCTTATTCTCTAGATCCCCGCTCAAATCTTTACTCTTCTTTATGAGAGTCTTCCAATTATTGCCCTCTGCAAAAATATCCTTGAGACATAACAACACAATAGAAGTTGATAGTTTAACTACACACCAAATTGATAACGTAAATACTGTTTTTGAATGCAAAAAAACTGTGTTTTATAGTAAATTCTAGGGAATATATATAGTGGGGAATTCGGCTTTCTAACACTCAGTTGATCCCTCTTCAATAAAATGGCAGCCATTGCCATTAAATCACCAATCCTCATATTGGCAGCGATGGTTTTCCCCATCCTGGCTAGGATTCCGTCATTGGACATTCTCCAGAAATCAAATGGAAAGAGTTGGAAAACGTGTCCCTAACGTTTTCCTCTCAATCCAAGTGAACCAACCATATCTGGCTAGTGATCTTCTTAGGTAATGGGACTTATTACCCATTATGGCTTGTCACTCACCAACCAATCAATTTACTAGTTGCAGGTGGCATCAATCGCCTTGCAACTTGCTATTCATTCCCAATCAGTTGGTGATGAAACCCAGCCCGATCTCAATAGTAACACCTGGTAGTTAATCACTATCAGATGCCCCTGTTTTGTTGTCAACTCCACCGATGAGATCTTAAGTATTTGTCCGGATCAATCCCCATTGGATATGGCCAGGCGAATATCCCAAAATCCCCCAAATATAGTTACTCCAAAACTTAAGCCAGCCATTTTCTGATTCACTTCGCCTTAAGGAATTTTCCCCTAGCAATACAGGTAATCTAGTAGGCTGGGAATATGGGCAAAAATCCCAACACATCCCCCCTTGACTAGATTTCCAGCGAGAAAAGGACTGGGGCATGAGAATAATGCTTCTGACAATTGGTTAAATACTTCATTGGTTCAAGCGGAGTACACTTGTCAATACTCAACTCTGCTCAGGATGACCTTTGGCATATGGCATTCTTTCTCTTCCTCCTCGCTACTGCCTTCTCAGAGCGCGGTCCCCACAATCTACTGTCATGCTGGGCTGATCAATTTACTTGTGACAATATTAGTCCCAGGATTTAGTTTTCCCCCTGTCAGGGTATATGACCTGCTGTCATACTCAAGATTCTTGATCCGGCGTCCTTGATTTCCTGATTTTCTCGTCCTAGACAGGAGGCTCTTGTTATCAAAGTTCATTTTGCGGCCCAATTAAGAATACTTATTTTGTGTTAGCCTTTGTTATTTCTTTCATAACCTCTTGGCTCAAGTCATTTCTAATTCTTCCCTTGGAGAGCTTATCCCATTAATTTTGAGATTAATTTCTCTGAAATTGGAATTTATTGGATTGTAAAGTGCATAATGTCAACTTCCATATAAGTTCGACATCCCCCCTCATCCTGCTCATATGTCAAATTCTGAGTCGCGATACCAGCAGCTCCTGAATAGTTTGTCTGATCCAGACCTCCATCTCTTCCAGCAGATGAGTTGGGATGCTTGGTGGAACCTCTTTTATGGTCCTTCCAGGACTCATACGCCTAGTCTGGCACCAGCAGCTAGGCCTTCTGTGGAATTACTGGAAACGGTAACTAATCCCTCTGAAACCAGGCTGGCTATAATATCAAACAACTCTCAGCCAATTCTTCCTCTGCCATTGATTCCAGAGTTGGACTTCAATACTCTCCTGGACTCAGCTCCTTTTGCTGATGCTCCAAACATCATCATAGATGATCCATAGTTATGCCAGTTGCTCTGGATCATCCATTTCTTTCCAGGTAGGACCTACTCCCTGAGTTCCTCTTCTGATTTGGTCAATATTACAAACCCGCTGTCATGTTCTCCAAGCTCAAAACTGGTAACAGTATTCACTTCAAATTCCCCTACGCTGAACTCTGTGCTCAAGTCACTGAGCTTTGACTCTAGCACTGAATCCCTCTGATTGTAATAACATCTTGGATCAGGATACCGCCGCTTATGCTCTTCGCTTTACTGGCCAAGTTCTCAAAGTTGGTCCACAAAGCTTCCAGCCTCACCTGGGTCCACCGTTCATTCAGCTTTAGCTTCCAAGAAGCTCATAGTCGCTGCTTGTAGGATGTAATCCGCTCCCTGCTTGACTATCTCTTCTCCAGTGCTACCCATCAGTATCTTCCGCTGATGGAGTTGATAGAGGGCATGATTTGGCAACCCTCGTCAAGCATCCCTTCTTCGTTGATGGCCCATATGTCCAGTGTCCTTGATGAAGCCTGCCATCAGGCGCTCAGGACTAATCTTCTGGCTCTGGTATCATATTGGGATTAATCAGAGTTATTCTCAAATTGCCTCTTCTTATACTGTTGCTTTCTTGCTCCAGGGTTTCATGATTGGCTTCATCCAACATCTCAATTTCTCTTCCCCTAGTAACTTTTTCGCAGGGCTCAGCGTCCACTCAAAGAACGTGGTTTCGTGTAAGTCTCACCCTTGCTAGCGTCCAATCTCATATTGATTTCGATGGGCTGTTAATTCCTACTGTGATCCATCCTCCCCCCCAAGAGGCGACATAGGCAGAATCATCCATGTACTGAGGACAATCAATAAAAATAATAAAAATATATCAGCTTTTTCTCTGTGCGGTTGATATTTTTTTTCCAATATCCTTTATTAATTTTTTTATTCTTCTTTTTTCCATGGGACTTGACCTTGTTTCAGTTCACGGGCCATCTTTTTACTTTTCCCCCAGACTGGGTCCTGGGTACTTAAACCTGAAAGTTTTCTATAGTTCAGAGGTCCTTTTTTTGGACTTAACCATCTAGATTAGTTCAGAGGTCCTTTTTTTGGACTTGACCTATTCATCAGGACATGACCAACTTAATGGATCCTTGGTCCTTCAGGAACTCTTTTAATCTTTTCATCAATCCATCGCTTCAGATACTTAGCATGGACTTGATTTAAATTCTTCCATCCAAGAGATTCTTGATGGAGTAAGCATCAGTTGCCATATTGGCGATCACTTCAAACGGACCTGACCACAACGCATCTAATATGTTTCTTTGTCCAAAACCATGAGTATCACAATAGTCAACTATTTCGCCTATACAATATTCTTCTAAGGCTGGTCAGTTCTTATCATCCGTCGATTTTGCTCATATCCTTTTCTTCAAGGTTGTATCAAATGCTTTCAATTGAATTTCAATCAGGATACTCATCAGTCAGTTCAAGTATTTTTTAGCACTCATCCCCGATGTTGGTTCCACTACCAAATATAAAATTGGCGGCAACGCGGCCTTTCTCCCATACAACAGTTCAAACAGCATATTTCTCGTTTCCATATGATGACTAATATTTTAGGCAGATGTCACCAAACTCAGGTATGTTCCCCATGCAGAAGTTCTCCCTGCGACTAGCTTCCTCAGCGTTACAGCCAGCGTTCCATTGACCCATTCTACCAGTTTGTTCATCTCTGGCCAGTAAGGTACTGACATGACAGCTCGGATCCCTATTATCTCATTTAGCCTTGGGATCACATGAGATGTGAAGTTGGTCCCATTGTCGCTAAGCAGGACCTGCGGACATCCATGCTGGTATACTACTTGATCCAGGATGAACCTCTCAGTACTGGTAGCATCTACTCTCGCTAGGGCCTTCATCTCACCCATCTTTTCAGATGGTTGTTAGCAACTATAATGTACTTGACTCCACCTGTGCTCATCATCAGCGGTCCCATCACGTCAATGGACACCGTGTGCCAGGAAAATCTAGGGTGGACCAGTTGGTATCCAGTTGTACTTTTATGTGGTTTGTGCAGCTGGCACTCCACACAACAAGCTAGATAGTTGGCGACATCGTAGTTGATGGATTACCAGTGTTAGTACTGGCAAATATGGTCAGCTGTTTTCCTCGGGCCTCCATGCCTGAAAACCTTGTGAGCAGCTTGCACTATAGCTGCTCTTTCTGACAGTTTTGGAAACAATAACCACTTCCCGATGATCATATTGAATACTTGTCCTTCCTTAGTCTCAGTGTTTTCTATCATTTTTGAAGCGCACCTTGGATTTCTTGGGGCTCATCCCTGATTTTTCCTTTGACCATTCTTTGGATAGCTCATCCGCCTGCGGGTATACCAACATGACCATTGGTAACCGTTATAAGCCATATGCATTCTGGTGAGAAGCCCCCACTTAGTGGACAATCTCATAATCATAAGCCTGGAGCTTAACTGCCCATTGGGCCAGTCATCCTTCTGGCTCTCTTAAATTGTGCAGCCAACGCAGCAAAAAGCGGTCATTACCACCTTAAAGTGTTTGTGGACATACACCTGAAACTGCTTGCATGCATAAATGACTGCAAGGCATTCACGCTCGGTCACAGTGTAGTTCCTCTCAGCGGCAGAGAGTGTCCAGCTCACATACGCCACCAAATGTTTGTCCCCAAGTTTGTCTACTTGGATCAGTATGGCGCCGATCGCCATCAATGAAGTATCAGTTTGAATAATAAACTCCTGAACGAAATATAGATATTTCAAAAGCAGAGAATCTATCAAATACTAGCGTAACTCATCAAAAAAGATCTGGGCCTCTTCATTCCATACAAATCCTTTTTTTGGATCCTTTAAAAATGGAATAAAGGCTCAGATATTTGGGCAAAGTCCCAAATAAATCTTCTATAGTATCTGACCATCCCAAGGAACACTTGATGTCTCAGAAACTCTTTGGTACAGCCATACATTCTATAGCTGCTATCTTATGGGTTTTCAGCTGCAATCCACTGGAGTTGATTATGAATATCAGGTACTCCAACTCTTTCTTAAATAAGTGGATTTCCTTGGCTTGATCTTCAGGTTAGCCGCGGACAGTCACTTAAATACTTCTTCCAAGTGGTGTAGGTGATCAGTAAACGTCCTAATGAGCACGTTTATATCATCTATATATACCTGGAATCATGACAACTTCAATTCACTTAATATTGCTTACATGGCCCTTTGAAACGTTGCAGGCGCATTGCATAGACTCTAGGGCATCCTCATTGGTTGGTATAGACCCTGCGCGGTAATAATTGCGCATTTTTCCTGGTCTTCCTTTGGCAAGTCAATCTGCCAAAATCCTGAGATTAGATCCATTGCGGAGAAATACTTCGCTTCTCCTAAACAATATAGCGCATCATTGATCCTCAGTAGGGAATGTGAATCCTTCTTCATAACTTTACTCAGCTTCCAGTAGTTGATCACCACTTGGTTGGAGCCATCCTTTTTCTTCATGATCAGAATTGGACTCACCCAGGGACTTGATGATGGAACTAGAAGCCCATGCTTCACTAGTTTGCTGAAAATTATCCTCCACTACTGCTTCAGCTGCTTTTGATTGTCAGATTGGTCTCATCCTTATTAGTAAATTTTCCCCATGTCAACCTTGTGGATCATGTCTCATGCGCATCCCAAATTGTGGTTTTCCTGAGCGACCACTTCCCGGTACTTTTCAAGTAGTTCTAGCACCTCCTCTTGCTGACCTTCTGACAGATCCACAAGCTGCTCTCAATCAACCAATAGGTTAATATTTTTTGTTACCCCTGGCTGGTAATCCCATTTTGTTGAAAGACCCAAAATCATGGAATATTCTCAATTCAGCCATCGGGATCAGATGAACAAATGCAATGATCCTATTCCTCTTGAGCTTCATCAGTTTTTCACTTAAATTCGCCAGGAGAACTCGAATTTCTGCATGACCTGGCATTATTATCCCAGGAGCCACCCATGGCTCAACTCTGGACTTCTTACAGGGGCTTTTGACCTCCCCATACAACAGCTCAGGAATCTCTAATGTCAACCCTGTGCCAACTAACATCTGAGATCTGGCTGGTATGGTCCTCTCATTCTTGATCCTCAAAGGAATTCCCCGGTTCTCTAGGATTTCTGATAGAATTTCACGTCGCTTTCTACCAACTAATTGGTATTGAAATGGGACAATGCCAACATTGTGTATTAGATTGACGAAGTTTTTTCTCCAATTCAGTGGAGCTTCACCATCCTTCTGATATACCAATGATAACGTCTGACCCAGTATGGTCAATGTAACATCCTCGAAGTTACATTTAACTCTGTAGTTTTCAGAAATTCCAAACCAATCAGAATGTCATAGTTTTGATATTCCAAAATTATTGCTGGTACAGATACCACCAATGACCCAAATTGTAGTAGCAGCGCGCTATATGCTCCACAGGAAACGGTGGTGTTTGGCCCAGATGTCCCATATTCTTTCTTATGCTTCAAGTCCAGCGTAATATTCATCCTCTTTACCAGCTTGGTCAAAACAATATTGATGGGCACTCTGCTGTCGACAATCGCCCTCACCTGCTCTCAATTCACTTGTATAACTATACACATAAACTCAGGTTATTGTAATATAGTGCTTACTGAGTGAATAAGGCGTTATTAGCTGAATCTAGGGTGTGAATAATTTGCACCGATAAATTAGGAAATGATTCCATTATCATGCTGAGGGTGATAGACAGATTAGCCTCATCTAAACAGACATCAGATAATTCTTCAGGATTCTCGCAGTTTAAATCTTGTCCTTCAGTTGTCAGGCGTGCAGCCGGGCAACTTCCTTGAATTTCTTGGGTTCAATTCTCTTTGCTCAGCTCTGGTCACGGTATTTACATCCAAATTGACCACTTGATATAGCTGATCCTGCTCGTCGTTTATGAACAGATCGCTGATAACAATTTTTCATTCAAAATTTTAGGAGGAACATATTTCGCCGCAACTATAGACTGTTCTCATCTAGGCTGCAGACCCTTTTCCTGAATCCTTGGTGGCTGCTGATTCTTTGGCCTGGATCACGTTGGTCTGATCATACAGCTTTTTACAGTGCACGGCAAACTGTCCTTTCCCACCACACTGATAGCATACCTTTTCCTTCTTGTTTACCCATCTGAATTCTTTGGGCTTATTTCCTGGCACGGTTCAATTGGTCGCCTCTTTAGCTCCTTCGTTTCCCTTCGTGGCTTTTGGATTTTGTACTGAATTGGACCTGAAGCTTCTATTTGGGGCATCAAAGTTAGCTCCCAAAATCTTCAAGTTATCTACCATTGGCAAGGTAGTTATTTCAAAATGCAAACACGGAAGACATCATGTGATGCAATTGCAATAGGGCTGAAGGGCCACTTTCAAGGCGATTCTAGCATCAAAGTTGTCCAATACTTTCGCTTCAGCCAGGATCTGTGACTCCTGGTAAAATCAATCCGTGAAGCTAGCTAAAGAGTCATCTTTATGAAACTGTATTCCCATAAATTCTTACTTGCATTTTGACATGCAGGTTGGACTCCCAAACTCCTTCTTGATGGCCACCTTTGAATCAGCATATGACCAGCTGTCTCCCTCCAGGTGAGGTAACACTAAGTTTTGACAGTTGGTGTCAAGGCAATTCATGACCGTCAGCGCCTTTTGACAATCTCTGTAGCCATTTATGGAAATGTCGAACAGTTGGAAAAACGCTGGGGCGTTATCCCAATAGAACGTTGGCAATTTCGGCGTTGCCCTAAATTCCTCTGAGTTATTTCTGGCCAATTCTCTTGGTTTGGCTACTCAGCTAACTTGTGGAGTGACTTTGGGCGTCATCTCCAAAATGTCAGCAAAAGTGGGAGGCATATTCCTTGGGGTATTCATTTTTCCATGTACCATGTAAAGACTTCTTTCTTCAGCATCGCTTGCCATATTGGGCTCAAAAGCACAACTTTGAGCTTTAAGTTCCTCCACTTGTTTGATTAATCTTTAATTATCTGCACCAAAAACTTCTTAAACGAACGCAATTTGCTTCTCACTCTGTTTTCAGATATACAACCTCTCAAGCGAGATCCCCTTCTTTCTTCTTCAACGAATTTAGTTTCCCCAGTAACTCATTTCTGAAGCTTGCTACATTCTCTATTCCTTCCTCCACCTTGGCGACTCATTCTTCCAAGGCCATGAACTCCCCTGGTCCGCTGAGTTTAAGGCATTCTGGTTTACAGTGGCTAACTCGGTCCACAGTTTGCATAGCTCTTCTTTGTATGAAATACTTATAGATACTTCACTTAACTACCCCTGTAGTAAGCACCAACTTGTAAAAAATTACTTATGGTTGTTATCAGCAAGCAACCCAGTACCCTTTTACTACACAGGTTCTGTTTCCTCATGCATTTTGTTGCGTTGTATAGAATGAATTATTAATCAATAATAGTATGGGAACTATTATCCATAATTAAGTATGAATTATATTTTGGCCCAACGCTCGTCCAGTATTCCCAATTAAATACTCATGATGTCGTACTTGTAGGGATTCGTTCCCTATACTCTTGTCCACCCAATCTTTGCTGAGATACCCGATGACAGTCTCTTTGGCCTAACACACAGTTGGCAGTTATCCCTGATTGTGAATTATTCTTCTCTAGATTCCCGCTCAAATCTTTACTCTTCTTTCTGAGAGTCTTCCAATTATTGCCCTCTGCAATAACATCCTTGAGACATAACAACTCAATAGAAGCTGATAGTTTAACTATACACCAAATTGATAACGTAAACACTGTTTTTGACTGCAAAAAAACTGTGTTTTATAGTAAATTCTAGGGAATATATATAGTGGGGAATTTGGCTTTCTAACCCTCAGTTGACACCTCTTCAATGAAATGGCAGCCATTGCCATTAAATCACCAATCCTCATCTTGGCAGCGATGGTCTTCCCCATCCTGGCTAGGATTCCGTTACTGGACAACCTCCAGAAATCAAATGTAAAGAGTTGGAAAACGTGTCCCTAACGTTTTACTCTCGATCCAAGTGAACCAACCATATTTGGCTAGTGACCTTCTTAGGTAATGGTACTTATTACCCATTATGGCTTGTCACTCACCAACCAATCAATTTACTAGTTGCAGGTGGCATCACTCGCCTTGCAACTTGCTATTCATTCCCAATCAATTGGTGATGAAACCCAGCCCGATCCCAGTTGGTAAACCTGATAGTTAATCACTATCAGATGCCCCTATTTCGTTAGCAACTCCACCTGATGAGATCTTAAGTATTCGTCCAGATTGATCCCTGATGGATATGACCAGAAGAATAGCCCAAAATCTCCCAAACGTAGTTACTCTGAAACTCAAGACCAACTAATTCTTATTCACTTCGCCTTAGGGAATTTTCCCCTGGCGATACCATGTAATCTATCATGCTGGGAATATGGAAAAATTCTCAACAATATGCCATGAGTCTGTTTTATAATCAGTGTGACCAAGAAGCTTGTTATAAAATTGTATATGTATTACATTGAAACTACCATAAAGGGGTTGTCTCGTCAGCTTGGCTCCCATGGAACTGAAGAATACCTGGTTCATATGTTCAGCCTTTGATTCACCAACTACTTTGTGTGTTGGTCCAACATAACATTGATATTGGCGATGTCATGCATTTTGCCGAGTTCAACAGAACAACAATCGCCTCTTACTTGAACTCCTCAACTTTACTTTATCAGAAATCCAGGGGGCGCTAGTGGACATAGACAGTCGTGTCATGGACGTCCGCCAATGCTTGGACAAATTAGTTCCACACTTGAATCATGAGTTGCCTCAAGTAATAGATTGAATTGTTATATTGTCATGGGCTTTTGGGTGAATGGGTACAGGATGTCTCAACGCTTGGTAGTAACACTGAGGCTTCATAGTGAAAATGTCTAAATGGGTGAAAGGAATTGATGGCGGTGGCTTGGATGAGGGACTGGGCTAGCCTGTTAGAGCGGCAGATAAATGATCACGCTGATGCAGTGGCAAACGAATTTAGTTAACTTTGAGCTGAGTGGAGTGAACCAGTGGGTAGCCGACCATTTGACTTGCTCTTTCTTGGAGACCTCAGAGTACAGCCAATTGCTAGGTCAGATTAATCAGTTATAGAGTTCCATTAAGGCGGCTCAGGGATGATCCATTACCCTTCTGATCATTGAGACAGTGGAGTACGCTGATATGCAAGTGCGCTTGGATAACTTTTGATGGTCTAATGAGTAGTTAGTGTAGGAACGAGCTGCTTTATTCAATCAAGTGGATGAATCAAACCAAAAGCGCATGACACTGGATTACAGAACGTGAAGATGCATGGCACATTGGAGGATGTCCTTGTACGGCTTCATGGAATGGATTGTAAGCTGGACACAGAGTGTGAATTCCACCGTGAATTGCATAAAGAATTTGAAGAGATTAGGAAAGGGGTGAGAGATAGGCGGTGTTGGTGCTGTTTTTTCAAAGCAGAACAGATTATTAATGAAAATTTTGCTGAACAGACTAGCGAGGAAGGTAAGGGTGCAATCAGTGGTGATTCCAGTTAGTAATACTACGGTTTGGCCAGTGAGTACCTCTGGGGTCTCTGCAGTTCCTCCCCACGATTCGTCCTCATCCTGGTCAACTATGGCAGATTTGCATCTGTCCTTGCGACCCTATTCTTGCCCACAAGGGGATGATCCCCTAGACTAATCATAACCTAGCCTGTCTGTTCCCTGATCCCAAAGCATGGAGCTTGGTGATTTTGTATGGATTGAGAAGTTGCCACCTTTTAGTCGAGATGGGAACATACATGGATATTTCAAACAGTTCAAATTCGCCATGGAAGGAGCATCAGATTGGCGCAAAGCTAAACTGTTGCTATCTGCACTGGATGTTGAGAGCGCTAACCTAGGCACATGTTACTTTAAGAGTAGTACTGTAACGTATTAAGAGGTGCAGGACACTGTGTTCCGCCTGTTTAGGGGTGTAGCAAAGATGGTGCAGTGCAAGGTAAAATTTCTGACAATAAAGTTTCAAAAGAACAAGTACCTGGTGGAGTTTGCAGAGCGGTTCAAAACTGAAGCTCATGATTTAGTGGGAGCAGATATCTTAACCAAAGAGGGCGTGTGCATAGCAATGATGGCGGCTGTTAAGCAGTATCAAGAATTGTATAACGCTATGACTCACATTCTCCAAGAAGACGCGAATCTTTTAAAGATTGTTAACTCTTTATGCCGTCTCTGTCACATTTAGTGCTCCTAAAGTGGACCAGAAAACCCCTTCAATTGCCGCTGCATCCTTGTTGGAAATGGACCGCAATGACATAGTTATAATCCGTTGGGAATATTTTCACACTCAATATGTTGGCAGGTCCTTTCCGCCTTCCTTACACACAGTCAGCTTGTCCCAGGCCAAATTACACTTCTTTGTTTAACTTCTGACCCAGACCTTCGAGTGTGATCCATTGATGGGAGCTGTTTATGAATGATTGTTTCTCGTGCAGTTAAAGAGGCCACTATGCGGCTAACTGACCCAGCAACCTGCATGTTCATGTAGTATCAACTGTACTGATCGAACATGGAAAAGCTCAAGTGGAGTAGAAAATGACGCCTTAACTCCACTAATCCAAATTTATATGTCCCTGACGATTCCCATGAATCACTTTGCATCAGTCCTATTACTCGCCCTGATTTTTTATTATACCAATAATTTCCACATGATATCTCAGCCTCAACCCTAAGAGAGCAATCATGACCCTACTGACTTGGAGTTCCGCCAAGATGTGCAGAGCTCGTATGCCTGGAAAATCCTTGAGCAAAACGGCACAAGTGAAGTAGACCCTCAATGGACGTCGCCTCCCTAGTGGGGATAAATGTTGCAATCCAAGTAGAAAAGAATGCTCAGTAGTATCTTCATGTCGGCGCTGGTATTGTTACTTTTAATGATAACAAAAAGCCCCTGGATGTTCATTTAATAAACACCAACAGTTCTTCTTATTCATAGTGTACCTAATGTGATATTTTGTTCATAACACAAAAATCTTAGCTATTATAGATAATGGCGCTCCAGTCAATATAATATTCACCAAGCTCATGGTTTAGCTTCCTCTGAAGCCTGATGTGGAACATCAAGTAGTTTATGAGACCTCAGGGGAATAGATCACTGTGTCAGAGGGCGCTTACAGCACAAAACTATGAGGTAAGCCTGGCTAGGGCTTCTGCCCCAGCGGTGGAACTGCCTAATAACAATTATGACATGTTAATTAGAGCTGCTTCATGCGGCAATTTGGGAAGTTGTTAATATGGCGGAAGAAAAAATTAGTACTCTGGGACAACAGATCCCCATCTATTTTACCTCCAGCGGAGTCCAAAAGGACCTAATCTGCTCCAGTAAGTTTAATCTGGCAAATTGCAATGAAGTTAATCCTGTTCAATATTGGCGGATGAAGCGGAGGACCAGAGCTCTGCCTAACCAGATTTAGGAGTACAGTGGTATTCCACTGCGGTCTGCAAACTTAATAAGTATACCTTTGGGGTATCAGATCATATCAGGGATGGAGCTTGAAATAGACATCCCAGAAGAGTTATAAGGGAAGGATTATGGGGCCCTACAAGCAATCTCAGTGTGAACCCCATGTGGCTCCTAGGTTACTGTTACCAGGTGTTGGGAAGTTTTTCCCATCTTTCCAGCTTCCTAGGTTACCTTCTGGATCTCTTGTGGATAAGTCCCGCTAGCAAATCAAATGGATATTAGTTAATCTTGACTTCAGGATAATATTGTTTGGGTTTATTAGGAAATTGCAAGTTTTGGATTTATAAGGGGTCAATCTGGTTAAATGCTAAAATCTTGCTGGGCAGAGTTGCTGACAGAATTGGGGCATCTGATGATTAATTAATGATTAAATATCAGGTGTACTGATTGGAATTGGTCGGGTTTATCATCAACCAATTAAGTTTCTAATTAGCAATTGTGAGGTGAGGTATGCTTCCTGCAACTAGCAAATCGATCAATGGATTTGCGACCTGCCATAATGGATAAAGAGTCTCATTACCTAAGCTAGTCACTTGCCAATGTGGTTGGTTTGCTGTGATCAATCAGGAAACTTTAGAGACACGTTTTCTGGCTTTTTCTATTTCAGGTCCAAATGATGTCCAAAGGAGGGATCCCTAACCTGATGGATAGACTATCGCTGGTAAAGATATCACAGGGAAGTTCAACAGCAATGGCTGCCGTTTCATGGCTGAGGTGCCAACCAAGGGGTTGGGCGCCGAAATCCCTTATATTTATAAGCATTTCATATG